>LOEQ01006846.1:0-13561 GCA_001685075.1 Bramus lutescens | reverse complement strand
CAAAAGGCCAAGGCAGTTTCTTTATTAATCAATAAAAATAACATATAGACAGATTATTCTCCTACATCATTGGAGGACTTGGGGCAAGCAAAAGAATATGATCAAAGTATATTTTATGAAAACGTATAGAATAACTTTTAAATGTAATAAGAAAAGCTTCTCTGATCATTAATATATGCATAATAGCATACGTATTTATATGGTAATTTCTGTATATAGTTTCTTTAGCCCAACTTTAGTATTAAATTTCTTTTAAAATTATATAACTTTCCTATCAATAGTTTTTGGTCATGTACCAAGCATGTCTTCTATCCAGTGAAGCAAATCTCAGATCCTAGAAGAAATGTGTTGACTAACCCCAAAGTAACCAGATTTCTACTTCACTGGTAGATGATATCTCTTACCTGCCAGGTTAATAGTATAGCATGACGAGTCCATAGCTATGTAAGAATCTTCATGAATTTTCTTCTTAAGTAGCCTGCATAGAACCTCTTGGCATTATGAGCAAGTCACTACAAAGGAAGGTTCTAACTCAGTTACAGCTAGAATTCTCTGTGTCCTGTAAGTGTGTTTTTTTTTTCAGAGATAGGATCTACTATGTAGTGCTTGCAGGCAATTAAGAACAAAGACTATAGCCTATATTATTTGAAATGTGGGAGTACTCTTTTGAAGCCAGTCTTGAATAAGATTTTATGTTCATTGAGGTAACTATGAACATAAGGAACCATGAACCAGAGGAAGTGGATTATGAGGATTCCATCATTAAGATTTGTATCTCCTCTGTTTAGGAGGCAGAGAGGAGCTGTTTCTTGGGTGAATGATCATGGAGGGATGCTAACTTGTATTGATGGCATCCCCTTCAATAGAATCAAGATAATAAGTCAGTTTCCTTTTTAATATATGTGATATTCACATCTTTTAAATCTTTCCTCAAGTCTCTCAATAAACTTTAGTATCATTCTTTCTCAAATATAAATTGATGGTGTGAAAAAGTCAAATGGTTCCTATTCGTAGTCTACTCCAAATGTATTGTACTAGGCAGGGTTCTCTAGGGGAACTGATCTGAAAGAATATATATGTGGAACATAAGTGGTTTTCCTAGAATAGTTTGAAATTTATATGAGGTGGTTCTTTGTAAGAATGTGGTGTAGAAGGTCCTTCTGTTTATGTGTTGCTTTCATTTGTTAATGAATAAAGATACTGCCTTTGCCTTGATAGGGCAGAACTTAGGTAGGTGGAGAAGACAGAAATGAATTCTCAGAGGAAGAAAGGAAAGTCAGAAAGTAGCCAAAGATCCTCCACCTGAGATAGACACCAGTTACAATCTCTCCCAGTAAGCCAGTGCCATGTGGTGATATACAGATTAAAAGAAATGGGTTAAATTAAGATGTAAGAATTAGCCAATAAGAAACTAGAGCTAATGGCCCAAGCATTGTTTTAATGAATACAATTTCTGTGTTGTTATTTTAGGGTTAGGCTAGCTGGGTGGCTGGGCTGAACAAGTGGCTCCTTCCCTTGCAAAAAAGAATGTCCATCTGCATGTTGAATAAAGTGAAAAACTTGTATCTGCTCAGCCCATGATGATGGATACCTTAGTCTGGTATTGGAAGCCTGAATGATGCCTGGAGAGTCTCTGTTCCACAGTCCATGATTGGAGGCTAAGACTGAGTCTGATAGCAGCAATGGGTGACATCAACAGCAAAAGAATTATTTATACTCACAAGAAATAAATGAAGGTAAAGCTGCCTCTATTATTTTATCAGGCCTCTTCATGTGTATGGTTCCTACTATAAACTGATATTAATTCTGAACTACAGTAGCTTTTCTCTGTCAGTCTTTCTCAAACTCCCTTATAAAACCTACCCAGAGATGGTTCTCTTAGTTAAATCCAGGTTTCATCAAGTTTAAAGTCATAATTAATCATCATTGCTGTGTAATTCTGGATTCTAGGAATTTCATTTGAAAAAAGATTGACCTTCCTTTAGCTCTTTATGTCTAATCAATGCCATGACTAACCATTTTTAATCTTTAAGACAGTTTTAACAATACCAATGAGAAATTGGTTGACTCAAGCCACAAGTTCCTTCCCAGCTCAGCATTGCTGTAGTATATTTTTCATTCAGGAAAAATTGTAGGTCAATGGTTTTGTGGTTGGGTTGGCTTACACAATTTTTATTGGGTAGCCTGCAGAGTACCTTCACATACCAAAGAGACTATAAGATAGGATTGGTCCTCTGTGTATGTGTTATAACTTTCAGATTAAATGTTTTTGAAATTCCTGAATGTATGAATGAGTAGGTCTCTGACAATTGTTTCTGTTCTTGGGACTCTTCTTCCTGTTGGATTGCCATGTCCAATTTGATATAATAGCTTTTGCTTTCATTTATTATATTTTATTTTGTCATGTTTGGCTGTTATCTGTATCAAGTCCTTAAAAATGTTCAAAACACTGCAACAAACATGGCTTCCTGGCATGACTTCCTGGTGACCAAAGTCTCTCAGGTAGGTTTGGCAACATACAGAGATTGGGCTACCAGTTGCTGCCTACAATGCTGAAGCCAGTCAGCAACTCCATGAACTAAGCTGAGCTGCACAGTTGTTGATAGAAAATGCTATAGATGCTCAATAAAGACATATCCAGAAAGAAAAATAATCTCTAAGCAATTACAGTATCTTTAAAAAATGTGCACAGGCTTACAAAAATAGATATAGATAGTCAAAGAAAAAATAGCTTATAAATAGTAAGATAAAGTCTTTAAAGAAAAAATAAGTTGGATAGCACATGCCTTTAATCCCAGAACTTGGAGACAGAGGCATGCAGATCTCAGTAAATTGTGAATTTGAGGCCACCCTGGTCTACAAAGCAAGTTCCAGGATAGCCAGGACTGTTAAACAGAGAAACCCTGACCCCCAAAAAGATCAAGAAAAAAATAATAAAAAGGATAAGCCATGAAGAGATGGCAAATACACAGGGAATCTTGATCCTGTATGGTGTTGTATTTTCCTTAAATGTTTGATTGCTGATGAGCAAACAATGACTTCTGATGATACTGGATTACAAAACCTACTAAATTAAACAATCTTACATATTTTTAAAATGCAGGTATTTCTGTTGACAGAGATTTCTGTCCTGCTTGACCCCACAGCTGTTTCATCCCAAAGAAACACATAGAAATCTACACTAAAACACTAAAGAGAACAATTTCGGCTGAATTGTATAAGATACATAGTCCATATTTGTGTAATATATATGTTACCTTCTAAATGTTTTTGTGTTTTCACTATAAGGGGACCAGACACCAATGAAATTGGGCACCCCAGATGATTCATCCTCTTAGAGATTCTCTGTTGTAGTTTCCTCAGAGTTCTGCATCCAGAACAGCTTCAAAGTTGACAGCTGAGACAGTCCAGCCTAATACACTCCCCTAGCCCTGAATTTAGATAAAGCTTGCATTATCTCATCACACTGAGTCTGGACACCAGCTAGTTCCCCTAGTACTTGACAATTACTTTTATTTTCTCAGGGTCAATTAAAGATAACTGTTGCTCCAAAACAGTAGAAAGTAATTTTAATAACATGATGCTGACATTTCCAGGAGGTGGGGCATGAAGTTGTTGGTAATTCCATGAATGTTTGTCATAGCTTTATTATAAACTATTTGGCAGAATAAAATATAGATTAGTAGTTAGTCATCTATAACAATCAGACTTAGAGTCATGTTAGATATAATTTTAAAGTCAATCAGAGACATGTTTTAAGTAGATGGTCTTTAGACACTATGGAGACATACTGAATATGGTATTTTATTTTTTTAATAACATAGAGATTACATGTCAGGGAGATTTTTTGTTCTTTGCAATACCAATCTACTTCATAAACAGATGATGGGCTTTTAATAACATCCATGTGGAGTTTGCTTTTAGTGGGTCAAAACTTGCCATTTGGGCAAGAAACTGTGCTTGTCTTTATTGCTGACAGTATGCTGTACAAACAGGACACAGGGGAGAATAATTGTTGAACTTTGCCATGACTAGGGTGATCAGTCCTTCAAAATTCTTGCTTTATAGAAGAGTTTGCCTGATATTCTAGGCCTGTACACTAAAGATGCTCCAACGCTGCATAGGAACTTGGGTTGATAGTCCAGGTAGCCAGTTGATTATATTTGAAATTGGCTTGAATTGCAATTTCTAATTACTCAGGTAAAAGGTATCCTTTATGTTCTTTGATGCAACTAAAGATTAGATAGTTAAAATTTTACTTTCCCTTACTTATGATAGAAGGTAAATTAGGTATGAAACTCTGGACTCATTAAGAGAGGAGAATTAATGGAGTATTTTCTCTGAATTTTCCAAAAGGACTAGACACTGTAAATATAATTCTTACCTCATAATTGTTCTTATTGCATATAGTTTTACTGTATTAGAGTTAAGGCCTTTCTTGCTTGCTTAGACAAAAGAGGGAAATGATATGAAATAATCTTTTTGTACGCCGTGAAGAAGTTTCACTCTGATTGGTTTGATAACATGCTCAATGCCAAATGGCTAAGTAGCATTTTTCAGCCACAGGCTTAGAAGCCTGTTTTTTTTTTTCCTAATGAGACAGAAAGAGAGGGGATCCAGAGAGGACAGGTGGTGGGGAGGAACTGAGAGGAATGGAGAGAAAACTGTAATTAGGATATATTGTATGTGGAAGGAAACCATGTTAAATAAGAAGAATAGAAATTAAAATTAAAAATTATAAGAAAATATAGCAGTGAGACACAAGTAGTATTTTCAGATAATCTTTTATAAAAATTTAGTTTTTTGATGATTAAAAGTCACTTTTTTATGGGTCTGATTTGAATGGAATTTACCACATTTCTCACTCCTAAGTATTTTCTATAAGTTCCAAAAATGATGCATTTTGAAATTTTATAATTCACCGACTTAAGAATTATTTCATCATAAACAGTGATTTTCATGTGTGTTGACTGCATTTATTATGGGTAATCTCTTTATAACCTAACCTAAACAAGTTTTAATTTTTTTAAATATGCATATTAAAAGTTTGCCTAGGCTTGCCTCACTTATGACTTATCTTAAATATCAAGATTAAACTATTCATTTTCTCTTACCTCTTAGTGTAGAATGCTTGTTCGTTTCTGTAGTGATGAGGCGAGCAGGCTTCCTCCCTGCTCAGACCCAAATAATCACACAAAAACTGTACTAATTAAAAAAACCTGCTAGGCCAATTACTTTTGGGGTGTTTATAGCTAGTTCTTAAATCTTTACCCATTTCAAGCTGTGCATCACCATGAGGCTGTGGCCTACTGGCAAAGTTCTGATGGTCTCCAGTGGGTAAACCATGAGTATTGTGGTAAAATATAAAATAATAGAAATTGGTTAATTTAAGATATAAGAGCTAGCTAGCAATACACTTAAGTAGTTAGCTAAACAGTGTTTTAATTAATACAGCTTCTTTATGGTTAATTCAGGTCTGGGTTTCTGGGAACAAAAGAGCAGCCTCTGCCTACACTTACTTTTTCCTGTAATTTCAAACAAACAAACAAACAAACAAAAAAAACCCAAACAACAAAAACCACTTTGTTCTTAAATAGAGACTGTAAAATTATCTGAAGGTAAAATTATCTAGAATTTAGATGGCAGAAATATTTTTCAGAACTTATTCCATATGTGTGCTTGTTGTTGAAACCAAAGGTAGGGTGATACTGATGTGATATCTACCTGAATTACACATAGACAGACAGACAGACAGACAGACAGACAGACAGACACACACACACACACACACACACACACACACTCCACTTCAGGATGTTAATACAAATTATAGTTTATTAACTCATTCGTACCTGAGGTTATAATCTATGCCTCTACCCATCTCCATCTGTCTATCTCTGTCTCAACAATATTGTATCCTTTAGTATCTTTCCTGTTTGTACCTGACTCTATTCAACATACAGACATTGGGGTTCCATTACCAGTTGATAGTACTTATTCCTTCTTTTCCTCTCTTGCTGGAAGGCACCAGAAAATACCTGATTGAAAGGTATTATTTTTCTGGTATTTATTCATTACCTATTTGAATTCTTTTCAATTAAAAAAAAACTCTGAGAAATGACCTGATATTTCATTTCACATTCTCTTTCATATATTATCCACACTGAAATTCTATTGTATTGTAAATCCAACATATACCATCCATCAGATATCACATGTTCAAGCAGTTGGCTACAAACTTGATTTTTAAAAAATAGGTTACAATTTTCTAAAACATATTTAATATAAATTAGTATGTTCTGATGAAGAAAATTGTCTTCTAAAAGAAAATGTAACTTCTTTCCAGTTTCTGAGAGGAATTTATATTTTCCCTACATGTTTGTAGACAGATTTCCTGATCTACAAGGCACTTCATATTTTGCCCTTCTGGATTGTCATTTTCAATGTTTTATGTAATATTAAATCTTGACTTGATTTGGTACATTCTGATGCAAATTTTTTATTGATCCTTAAAAAAGTCTCATAACTCCTAAATGTTTAATGCCAGATTAATACAAAGGAAAATGGTAGCGACTAACTTGCCAGCTCTGTAGTTCTTTCAATATAGAGAATTTATTTAAAATGATAGATGCATGCATGTGAATAACTTGTGTGTAATCCAAAATTTCTCAGTGGTAAGATGCTAACACTTGACAGAAAACATATCAAAGATATATGATGCTAGCGGCCTGGCAGGTCCCACTGCAGAACATGGGCAGGAAACAACCATGCAGAAAAAGATAGGGTGTACAGTTTATTAAGGGGGGGTGTGAAGGGGAAGAAGGGAAGAAAAGAGAGAGAAGAGAGAGCTGCCTCTTTAGAAGAACTAAGGGGCAGGGGTTATTGAGGGGGGGACAAGACCAGTTTGCTAGGAAGAGTACTTGGGAGTAGGTGGAGCTTCTCTCTTAAGGGGACAGGCTGCTGTCTGGGTTCACCCTGCTAGGTGACATGTAAGGCCAACATAATCTTAACATCCTATATATAGGTTTATAAAATATTTGTAAAATTAAAGAAACTGTTACTTATTTCTTCAATTTAAATTCTAAACCTAAAATAGATTTGGAGATGATATATATGTCATTGTTAGCAGAATAACACATAATCCTCTTCTGCACAACAACTATAAGGCACTCAAGAAAAGAACAAAAATAAGACAGTAATGAAATGTAGAACACAATTCAACAGAATAGTGAAACGTGCTAAGTGATGGTAAAAATTCCCTTGATTGTTTCAGTTTATTTTCCCACAGAGTTTTAAAGTATTACAGAAATGTAAATATTAATTGTTCTAAGCCAAACTTCATTTTTCTTTCAAACAAGCATAATGCTTCCAGGAACACAAATTGGAACACTTCAATTTTTTTTTGCTAATCAGAAACTGTTTTGGAGTGTATTCATCCCTATTAGCCCTTTTATTTTATGGCATTCTAGTAAGGAAAATGAGTTTGCCATCTCCTTCTCAACCTTCATCCCGTGTGATTTTGAAACTGGCTCTTAGAAAGATGATTGGTTCTTTGTGGGATGATCATTGGCGTGCTTAGAGCCTTTAAGGGAAGGGTGGGTCTTTCCAATCCTGTCCCAGTCTGCCTCATTGCCAAAGGAATCACTGTGGTGGAAAAACAAGGTGAAATAACAATCACAGGGTAAGAGCTAAATCATACATGTAGAAAGAGGATAAAGCAGTGTACCAGTGGCTGCAAGGGCAGGCTGCATTCTGCCATGGAAATTTCCTTCCATCTGCCCTAAAGGTCTTTGAATAGCTTCTCTTCAACACTGTGACAAACAGGGAGACATCAGGTCAGGTAGTAATCGTGCAGGTTAAAGAAAACAAGTTCTTTGGAAGCATCACCTAGGTTGAATGTGTTTTCAGTGTTGAACTGCTAGTGGCCAGAGCATGCCTGCATGAACATGGAGGCATTCTGAGGAAAGGAAGTTGCAATGCTGCTCCCACTGACAGCCATGCAGAGACTCTGCAGGCAAACTTCTGGACGAGCTCCAGTCATTACACGTTTGGAAAGGGTTTTACACAAAGGTATTTTGTGCATGAATGGTCTGGAGGAATAGGTTTCTGGACCAACTGGTGTGTAGCTAATTTTGAAAAGTCAGTTTACCATAACAATTATTTTATGGGCTGTAGAGCAGATCTCATTAAAGAAGGGAGAGAATTGTAAATTAGAGCAGACAGAAAGGCATTAATATGCTTATTCCAGCTTTTCATAACATGACCCTTACAAACAAGACTGAAAAAGTTTATGTTGCTCTTTCTTTTAATTTAAAAATAAAGGATAATGTTGAGTGGGGACTTTTAAATATGCTGTATCTCAATTTCTTTATTTGATTATTAAAAAAAAGTCTATAGAATACTTAGAATTTTATTCCTAAACCTCTTCAAAGGCATTCTAATTACTTCACTAGCTCACTAAATTATCATTACCTCTTTTGTTTTATAAAAATATTTTGAAAGTCTGATGTTTTAGTATTTTATTTCTCTAGTGGCCTCCCGCTTTCTTCTAAAATCTGTTTGGAATTAAACTCCAGTTGCCCAAGGCTGTTCTTGATAGCTATTAGAGAAAATAAAATATGTATGGCCCACCACCTCTCATTCTTTAACAAAACTCAGTACTTTTTGGTTTCCACTTATGTAAAAAGATAGGCCTTTGTGTGCATTTGGGGAAGGGGGAGGATTTAAAATATATATTCACTGCTGTTTCTTTTTTATTATTATTCTGTATAAAACTTTCTCAGTCACATACAATTTTATTTGTGTCTTTACAATTATGTAAATATAATATTTATAAAGCATGTACTGGGGTTATACATTTGTTAGATAATCTTTTATGGGAGCTCACCAGAGGTGACCACTCATACACAGTGTAGAGGAAATTGAAAGTCTTCATTCTAGCCAGCTTGTACTATAGTCATGTATGAGGAATCCAAATGTATAGTAGGTGGTTTTAAAAGGAAAGCCCACATTCTGGTCTCTCAAGGCAGCTGTAGGGAGAAGATTTTGTGCAAGCAAGATGTTTAACAGAGACTAAGAAAAGAAGTAAGTTGGAGGAGGATGTTCTTCACAAACAGACAGTCTTACAAATGCTAGGGTAATTTTGCTGGGACTTTTCAAACTTAGGTTCTCAGAATAGAGTTGGGTAATTTTCCACTGGGCTTCCCACCAAGGACAGAAAATTCTAGTTAAACCTAAAATGGTCTCAGCAAGAACATAAGATGGAGCAACCTCTTCACTATCTTCCCTATTTGCTAATTCTCCAAATCATGGAAGAGTTCAAAAGTTTTCATATAAGTCCTCCTTATTTTATTCCCGTATTAGTTCCACAAATTCTTAACTAGATATTACTATAGACTAGCTAGTAATAGAGTCAAACATCTATCAGTTAATGTTATATGAATGTGTTACTAAATAGAATTTATAAACAATTTATGATTAAGCAATGTTTAAAATCTTAAGAAGGTGTACACAAATTGCTTTGTGGTTTCCAAAACTTTGAAAGGAACCTGTGTAAGGAAATGCTATGAAATTAAAGAATTTCACTGTCTTCAGGGAAAATTTGACTTTAGATTTATACTGGAAAACTGGTTCCAAGAACTAGAGCCAAAGAAGATACAATATGATACAATTCATGAACTTGTGACAAAGAAATGTTTCTTTTACGTATATCAAACATAAAATTATAATTTATGTGTATCATGTGATACATTGATACATACGTATTGTTTTATGTTTAATACAGGAAACTCATAAGTATCCCTTCAAGTATTTATAATTTCCTAAAAAATTGCAGAACATTTATTGTGTCTCTGCCTAATATGCCTTCTGATTGGTTTAATAAAGAGCTAAATCACCTATAGATAGACAGGAGAAATTAGCTAGTACTTCCAGGCTGAGAGAGGGAAACTGAGAAGAGGAATCTAGGCAGAATTTCACCAACAGACTCAAAACAAGTCAGAGGTGTTTTATTAAGAAGAGGTAACTGAGCCATATGGCAGAACTTAGATTAAAAATTATGGATTAATTAAGTTATAAGTGCTAGTTGGAAAAAAAGTTAAGATAAGATATTATTTCTTTAAGAAATAATAAAAAGTTTCTGGTTCATTGTTTTTGGGTTTCTTTTCCAAAGATAGTTGACAAGAAAGTTTGCTGTAAGAATTCAAAATATTTCTTCTAGCATCATATTATATAATGGATAACACACACATATTAATCATGATCTGTGATTATTCTAAAATATAACACAAAATTTTTTTCTCTTCCCTAATTATAATTTTAATAAATTTGTTAGTCATCTTTCTTCAATGATCTTTCTTTTATCTCTCTCATTTCTGTGCTTTTACTTCCATTTTTTTCAGCTTCTATCAGGTCAAACTTTTAGTTCCTAAATATGAGTGAGATAGTGTGATATTTATCTTTGTCTTTTGACTAATTTCACATAGCAATCCTTACCACCCAACATGTTGCCATGATCAAGAGACATGATCCTGTCTTGTTTTCAGGTTAAATGCTGTTCTGCTAGTTATACAAATTATACAATATTTGTATTGACTAATCAGTTGATGGATACCTTGGTTGTGTCATAGCAATGCAGGGTTCCTTAACATATTGATTTAATTTACTTTGGCTCCATATCAAAGAGTAAATTTTTTCAGTGGCTTGAAAATTCTGTTTTGAATTATTTGAGGAATTCTTGTATTGCTTTCTAAAGTATCTTGATTAATTTTCATTCAGTAAGAAAATATGTAAAGAAATTTGATATTCAATTAACATGTTTTACTAGGCTACTCTGCCTGACCTTTCACTTTATTCAATTTTTTTGTTGTTCATTTTAGCTGTTTAAATGATGTCATCTAAGGCCCTATCCAAATTCTCACTTTTCTTATTATACCATATATTAAACAATCTCATGACAGCCTCAGTTAGAATCTAGCACAATTCAGTGTCAACTCTGTTCATTGGCAGCTGATCATAACACTCCATATTGCAAACTCTTAAGAAATAGAACTGTGTGCTATCTTCCAACTTCATAGCTATTTAAAATGAATTTTTGCTTAAATATGCAATGGAAAGAAGATATATTCATAATCATAAAAGAGTGCTTTATGATCTGTGTCTCAATTCAGTACAGATTCTGGCTATCATTAAATTCCTCCAAAAAGACATGAAAGTCTTCAAAGGTATGTAACAAAGACATTTATAAAAGTAACTCCTTTGATCCTGAGACAGTTCATTAAAGGTATTTATTTGATGTTGCATTTTTGGTGATCACTTTTGCCAAAGACCACAACTTCTGTGGCAACACAGTTTCGATGTCTTATGAAATTTACACTGAACCTATAATGCCAATTGAGAAAGAAGTTAAGTCAGAACCAAAATAAATATAGAAAATTTCATGTGTGAGTAGAACATCTTCAAGCATCGAAGGACCTATGGAAGGAAACAAATCCACAAATCATAAAATCTACACGGTAAAATGCTAGGAAAAAAAACTACTTGTAACACCTCTTTGCACCTTTGCTTGCTTGCTTATTCAATAAGAAAGATTGGGCATCTGCTATCACCAGACCCTTGGCCTTGACTGTCCCTGGAGAGGTGACTCTCTGGGTTCCTGTATGGTGGGTCCTGCTCTCTAGGTCTTAGCCCCGAGGCACATCCCACATCTGATCCCCACCTACCCAAAACCCCAAAGCAAAGCCTTGACCCTGAATGTACCTAGAGAGGAGCTCTCAAAGCTGCATCAGTGACAACCAGAGGCACAGCCCCATCTGCACCCGTTGGAGGAAAAGATGGGTGGATGACCGTGTAAGCATCATAAGGAACAATACATACCATCAGAAACTAGGGATTCTAGATCAGCAAGACTGGAACATCCCAACACAGATGAAGCAGAAGAAAATGACCATAAAAATGCCTTTATGAAGATGACAGAGGCCTTTAAAGAGAAAATGAAAATCCCCTTAAAGAAATGGAGGAAAAGAAAGATTGATAACATATATAGAATAAAAAAAAATAATGTATACCTGGGTACTTCCATTAGTCTCTCTGTAATATTTCCTATTTTTGGTTGGCCATGTCTATTCATATGTCCATGTTTAAGCTTATTCTTCATAAATTAAAATTATATCATCACTAAATAATTTAAAACTGTATATTTGGGAAGATGATAAACATCTTTTCTCTTGTGTTTCAAAATTCTTGTATAAAGTTAGATTTTCTTCACCATTAAAACAAAGAATATCTTCATTTTTGAAAATGTGCAGTGTTTTAAAATCTTCCATCTTGAGAAGAGGTGTGTTTACATTTCAGTCTCAATAGATGATTCCCTGGAACTGAATTTGAGGCAGTGTTACTGGATATCATCACTTCATGGTTATAATGTTCTTTACTAAGTAATATGCTCACAATTTGCTTATCACCTCTTCACTATCTCTCTTCACACTCATAGTTAACTGAACAACGTTTCTGTAGTTGTCCACTTCCTGATTTCTCTTTTCTGTGTCTTCTGTCTTCACAATTACTTCACATATAAATACTTTTCACATAATATTTCACAATTTTATGTCTTATAACTTTTTTTATTAAAATCCTTGAGTATCTTTGGCAACATTTGTACACACCTACAAACTTATCATCTAATTGCACATGCTATTGGAGTACCCTTAGAGAAAGGAAAGAATTATTGCATAAATGATATTTTGATGATAATCTTGACTGTCAATTTGATTGAATGGAGAAGTCCCTGTGAGATGCATAGGATACTGCTTTAGCTGTGTTTTAGAGGGAATTCTCAGAGAGACTTAACTCAGGGTCAGGAAATTCTCTGAATGACTTGAATATCATTAGCACAATTCAATTGGCTCAAGATGCAGATAAAATACAATGGGCATATGGTATCACATATTAACACTTTCAAACAGACTAGGCCTTAAATCCAATCTGCTAATACCAATGATAGTCATCCCATTATTGTATAAGCAAGCTCATCTTGTCTAACATTTCTGTAATATTTTAGCAGGCAGCCTAGCAGGAAAATTAGTATCACTTATCACCAGCTATCTGCACACAACTTCTGGAAGTATGAAAACCACCCAGCAGAGAATTTCAGCTTGATTTCTTCACAAGTTGCAGACAGAGTGGTAAGGGATCTTCAGCAGTTGAACATTGCTCTCTAGTTTTTACATACAATCAACAGCAACAGAGAGCTTTATGATTTGTGGAACCTCAGGACATTCCTTGGTCAACAGCTCTGAGCTGTTTGCAGCTGATCTGTAGCAATGGAATTTTCATTCAACAAGCTTATGGCCTCTCAGCATCTCAGGTTTCCATCCATGTAGTACGCCTTGAGGATTTAAATTCTTTATCTGTTGTTTTAATTACTATTTTTCATTAAGATATTCCCAGCATGATTGTCAGGTAGATTGAAAGATTATTATATCTGGTTGTTCACCTTGTACTATACATCAGGGTTTGTATAATGGCTAACTTTGTCATTATCATTTGTTTGTGTGTGTGTATA
>LOEQ01006845.1:56743-69522 GCA_001685075.1 Bramus lutescens | reverse complement strand
TGTGGGAGCCTAGTCTGTTTGGATGCTCATCTTCCTAGACCTGGATGGAGGGGGTAGACCTTGGACTTCCCACAGGGCAGGGAACCCTGACTGCTCTTTGGACTGGAGAGGGAGGGGGAGGGGCAATGGGGGAAGGGGAGGGAAAAGGGAGTAGGGGAGGAAGTGGAAATTTTTAATAAAAAAAGGCAAAAAAAAAGAATTCTCTAAACCTATTTAAGCAATAGTTTCGGCTATACAGAAGACCCTTACACTATTTTTCTTTCTTTTTTTTTAAATTTTTGAGACAGGATTTCTCTGCATATCCCTGACTATCCTAGAACACATTCTATAGACCAAGTTGGCCTCAGACTCACAGAGATTCAGCTACCTCTGTCTCCTGAGCCCTTGGATTAAAGGTGTGATCCACCACCGCCAGACATCCTTACCCTATTTTATCTACACAGCATGTGCCATTTTGTGAAGTTACATTGTGATTCTGCATGCACATATCCTTGAGTCAGGAGAGAACTCATGACCACACTAACTTCCTGCCCATGGCATGGATGATGGAGATGATGTCTCACCAATGTTCAAGACAGTAGAACCACAGCCTGATGCCCAAGGGCCAAAAGTTCTCAACATACATCTCCCCCCACCTCTTAAATGTGACCATGTTCCCCTTTCCTTATCTACAGAATATGAGTAAGGGTTCCCTGTGCCACTTTCAGACTGAACCTAAAAGATGATTGACTTCCTAAGGGCCAAATGTTCTCCAGTCACACCTCCCCCCTCTTAAATGTGACCATGTGCCCATTACCTCACCTACAGAATATGAGTAAGGGTCCCCCGTGCCACTTCCAGGCAGAACCTGAAAGATGGTTGACTGCCTCCTCTCTCTTAACCTTCCTTTTTCTACTAGGTGGAAAACTGATGCCAGATTGAATCTGGGCCATGCAGTAACAGCAATTACTAGGTAATGACAAAGAAACAATAGGGAAAGAACCTGGGTCTCCACCATCTAGCACTGCATACGGTCACTTGCTTATCTGGAACTAAGCTGTCTTAGTAGCAGACCTCTTATTGGAGTCACTGCATTAGTGCAGCTTAGTCTCCATATGATATCAAAGGGGGGTGCAAATCAATGGCACTCTGCAAACAGATACAGAAAGAGAGTAAAAATTTACACCTTCGGGGAAGGACAGAGTTGGAAAGGCTGGCAGCTGCGGTATCTTGAACTTGCAAAGGGTCGAAATGTTTCCTTCAAACCTTTCCTCAAAAGCTTCCCAGTCTATTCTGTTAAATAAAACCATGTATCTCTTTGTACAAGATCAATTGAAGGATTTGTGCACTAAGGTTTTGAATGGCCTTCCAGAGAGCCAGTGCTAAAACATAAGGGACAGATACAGAACCATAGAAGCAAGAGATAAAGGCAAATTTGAGGATTACGTCAAGAAAGGAATCATCAGTGTGGCTACTATAACATTGCACTGGCAGGAAATGATATAGAAATCTAAACTGTATATCACATTTGATGCCGAAGAAAGACTGGGCCAGGTCTGGAAACATCTGTGGCTGTTTAATGCTTCAAACAGCTATGTAGAACAATGGCTTTATTGTAGACAAGAAGGTGGGAAAAAGTCTGTCCTCCATGATGGGACCACCAATGGCCACCCAAGCATGGTCAAAGAGGCCAACAAAGAAGGTCCAAGAGATAAACATGGCCATGTAGCATAGTAGTTATGGGCAAAGATCCTCCCTAAGAAGCAGGAGCATGGTCTCTTTTGCTGTCAAGTTATGACTCCCATCCAGCAGAATCCATGTCAACAATGGGTGAGTGCTAGGCCACTCCTTAGCTTTCCTGCAACTCTTCTTATGGATTTTCTGTCTCTGCTTCACCATTGAATATTATAGGATGAGGTAGAAAAAGGGACATTGGAGGGAAGGGGTAAAGAACCTTGCACTCATTTCTAGATATTCTGGACCATGAAGAGATTCATCCAGACTTCATGAAAGGAGAACGGCATGAGATCCAGGAGTCCTGACCTCTGGCCTTGATGTGATAATAAGAGAAGTTTGGGGTCATTTTCCTTGGGGTTTCCTGTCAGATGCAGTCATTTGGTGTCCACAGGAGCAGAGTGTGAGGTAGATATGGCCAGTTGCCCACCAGAAACGCCTCCTTTCCTTTCTCACAGTTAGACAAGCTCTTATTATCTCCTAGCTTTCCTGGAAGTTATCCTAAGTGGGAGAAATAAGAGCAACAGTGCATGCTCAGGCTAAAGGCTATGGGATTGCAAGTCTCCTCTAAGCCCTTTCACTCCACAGGAGCTAGAGTACAGACGGTTGTGGCTTAGCTCTGACTACCCCCAAAAATGCTACAAGCTTGGAGAATGGCAGAGATGTATGGAAGGTTGGATGTATATTTATGCTACCTACCTACCTACCTACCTACCTACCTACCTACCTACCTACCTACGAAGTTTGGTTGGTCCACTACTGAATTGCATGTTGAATCTCTCCCTTAGAGCAGTTTAGTGAGCAACCCAAGGACCCTTGAGGACCTGAACAACTGTGTGTCTGTTAGCTGGGAAGGGACTTAGACCTGAAGCATGGGTTTGGGCCTTTCTCCTCATCCCAGGACTCTGAAGGAAAAGCCATGTTTAGTGTCTATTAACATTGTTCCTCCTCCTCCTGTGTCATAGGTAGGGTTCCCATTGTTGCAACAAAACACCATGACCATAAAGCAAGTTAGGGAGGAAAGGGTTTATTTGGCTTACACTTCAGCATTGATGTTCATCACTGAAGGAAGTCAGGACAGGAACTCAAACAGGACAGGATCCTGGAGGCAGGAGCTGACACAGGCCACAGAAGGGAGCTGCTTACTGGCTTGCTTCCCTGGCTTGCTCAGTCTGTTTTCTTATAGGACTCCAGACCACCAGTCCATGAATAGCACCACCCATAATGGGCTCGGCCCTCCCTCACTGATCACTAATTAAGAAAATGTCTTACAGCTGGAGCTCATGGATGTATTTCCTCAACTGAGGCTCCTTCCTCTCTATGATTCTAGCTTGCGTCAAGTTGACACACAAAACTAACCAGCACATCTTTCGTGTTGCTTATGGATCTTGGAAATGTATGTAAGCTCACTGAGTCTTGGTTTCTGTTCAATGTGATTATGAATTCATGACCAGAAGGATTATACAAAGAACCAGAAATGGCTAATTTTACCAAACATAGCAATATATTAAGTGTTGTATAAAAGCCCTTGCTTATTCAATATGAACAATATACTCACAATGAGGTTGGTCTTGGAAGCCCTGCTTTCCAAATGAGGATACTGAGGCATAAAGGATGCTAAATAACTCATGAGAGGATGATGCCCAATGGGTAACGCTTTGCTTGGCCAAGGATGAGATGTCCTGTATGTGGATAAACCTCCAAGGCCCAACACCACAGGTCAAAGTGACCTCGAAGCCCATCATTGCTAAGTGACTCCTTGAAATACGGAAAATCTGAACAAGGCTGACCGCAGTGGCAGTAGACGGAGGAAGCCCTCCAGCAGACAGCCCTTCTCAGCTTCCTTTTATCTTCTTTCACCAACCAGTCACTCAGCAGCTGGGGAAGGAGAAATCTCACTCGCGGCCAAGGACTCTAGGACTTGCTTACATGATGTCCTCAGGTTCATCCCTGGGGTAGTTTTATCAGGACCCCTGGACCCCTGAAAAGTGCCTAGAACCACTGGGATTTTCTCTCCTCCCTCTTTCCTCAGTAGCAAGCTCTGTGGGTCTGTGTCTTTGCATTTGAAAGCTCAGTCTTGAGCTTTCACCATCTCCTCTCACAACACTAGCTCATGACCAACCACCTCCTCTTCAATCAGTTCCAAATGTTACAGAAAACTCCCTTTGCCACTCCCTCAGCCCCTTGTGCTCTTGGGTCCTTTCTGCTGGTCCTCTGTGAGATCGTAGCAATCGGATTGCTCCTTTCTGCCTCACAGGATCTGCAAGCTCAAGATCAAGCTAAGGACAGCAGCCCTTCTCTTGATTGTAGGTACTGGGATCCAGGCTCACAGGAGAAGGTGGGTCTTCCACCGAGGACATCAGCTTTCATGTGAGTTTTGTCACCAGCTCAGGCTCTTTCTCTTCATCAAGCTTCTGTCTTCTTGTTCTCACACCACATGATGTCACTCATCTTCCAGAAGTTCCTGGCCAGTTCCTTCCACTGGTACCCTTGAACTCTATGACTCAGTTGGCTTTTGTTACTCTATCAGGACCCAGGAAAGATGCAAACTGACCAGGGGCCCCAGGAAAGTGCTCCTTTCTTCAAGGGGCTTCTGATAGCACCTTCAAATCTCCATTCTTTCCTCCACAAGTACAGAGTCTGACAGAGCAATGTATTCGCTTCTTTATATTGAACATCTCCCCACCCTGTTGTGATGCAGTTGAAAAGAAGGCTTCCCTTGGGCCTCCTGCCCACTACTTCTTGTCTTAGTTACTTTTCTATTGCAGTGATAAAACATGACCAAAACAACTCAAGAAATAAAATGTTTAACTGGGCTCGTGGTTTCGGAGAGTTAGAGTCCACGATGGCAGAACAAAGGCATGGGGACAAACTGAGAACTCACAACTTGACCTACAAGGAGAAGGCTGAGAGAGCACGAGGAACCACACGAGTCTTTTGAAACCTCAGAGCTTGTCCCAGTGACAGCAGGGCAAACCTTCCTATCCTTTTCAAACTGGTCTACCCACTGGAGACCAAGCATTCCAACATGAATCTATGGGAAGCCATTCTCATTCAAACCACCATGCTCCCCAAACCACGTGATTTCCCTAGAGTACAACTAGATGGAACAGGCCCAGGAGGACAGCCTGTCCCAGGCCCACTCCCACACTAGTATTTAGAGTCCAAGCCTACACACTCCTACTCCTGTGTAGGATACCGGGAGAAGCTCCCCATAGATTGAGGTTTCTACTCTCATTACTGCTGTGGGTGTTTGAAGAGAAGGAGGCATAGGGCCAGCTGGGGCTGGGGCTGGGGGCTCTTGAGCAGAAATACACACACATACACATACATGGATAGGCATGCATGTACACACATACACACACATAGAGATTATATGAATATAGTATGAATATATATATTGAGATTATAATATAATTATATCATTTCCCTCCTTCCCTTTCTTCCCACCAGCCCCTCCCAGAGCAGAGAATCTTAAACTTTGGTCATGATATCATCTGTGATCTCATAACTGAATGTGGGGAGTCATGAAAAATTTGGCAATAGGAAAGGGCTTCTGAATGTGTGGTGATCAAAATTAATTCAAAATCAAGTCTATAATGAATCCCAAGGAGGTGGCTAGGGCCATGCCTGCCTCCAACATACCCACACGGCATAACAGCTGCTTCGGTTCTCAAGGCACCAAACACACACTCTGCATTGCCTGTGCACTCCCGCCACACACCACACTCTGCATTGCCTGTGCACTCCCACCACACAATTCTCCCACCACTCAGTGTCTGCGAGCACTTCTGAAATGGCTCGGCTTTCATCTGTTACGAGCTGCAGTGTTTTAACGGTACATACAAAGTTTTCGCTCTTAGAAAAACATAATGGTTTAATTATAGAAAACAAAGACTTTTAATATTCTCCTCCCTCATTCCTCAGCATGTATCAAATTAGTGTATCTTCCGATTACATTGTGCTAGACCAAACAAGCACATACATCTCATTAGTATGCAAATTTCCTATCGTCTTGCATAAAAAAAATTATACCTACTTCAAAGAATTGTTTTAAAGTAAGTTGATTTACTGTCAGTAAATGTTTGGTTTGTACAGCTAGTTAGTATACCTATGTAACAGGGTTGCGTTAAAAACTTCCTCTGGTAAAAGGGGTCACAAAAGAAATTCTGCTGTAGAAAACTAGATTTGATAGCCCTCTGCTTCCTGGATAGTTCCCAAGCTAAGAGTCAGGGTGACTGTCTCCTGTATCCTCTTAGAGAGGAGAGGTTTCTGACTACCTCTTAATGGGGTAAGGTTAGTTCACACATACAGTCATACAAACCACACCTCACAGGCTCCATACACAACTACACATACAGTTACACTCATGTACTCAGATTCACATATAATCACAACCCCAACAATATAACCTCTCTGTGTGTCTCTCTATGTCTCTCTCCATCTCTCTCTGTCTCTGTCTCTCTCTCTCACAGACACAAACACACACACACACACACCCCACATATGGAAACAAACTAAACACATAGCCATATCCACAACTGCAAAGAATCTCACATACAATCATGTTCAAAATCACACTCATAACAGCCACACAGTTGTGTGTATGCACATACACACATGTGTGCACGCATGTGTGTGTGTGCAACACACACACACACAGAGAAATGCAATGCAATCCCAAAGAACCTGGCATCCACAATCTCACAACTGCACTCTGAATCACACACACGCACACACACACTATCACACACACACACACTATCACACACACACACAGCCACAGCCATGTGCTTAGTCTCTACACTGATACACATCACACACAACCCCACAGGCATGGAGACCTCCGTACTGCACAGAAGTGGGGAATGATCACCCTCCCCAGACCTATTCATCTTCTTCCTCAGGAGGCCCTCAGACACACAATGAGCCACTGTAACACCTGCTCATGAGAGGTGACAACCGCTGTCCTACACGGGAACCCAGCAAGGCCTACCAGAACTTTATTCCAATCAAGAAGCCCCTAACTTCAGACACCCCTCCCCACTCTACCTGGATTAATCTCTGTATAGTTCCCCACTCCTATATTGTTTCTATGGCAACCTACAGTCCCTGGGTATTGCTGCTGCAGCAGCTGCTGCTGCTGCTGCTGAGAGCTTTGACCTTATATGTAAAACCACCAGGTTAGGTGCTGTCTTCTCTCCAGAAGTGGAGCTATTCATGTTAGAAGCAGCATCACACTTGGACCAGTCCACCAGATGCTTACTCTAGGGCTTCTCTCCAGCTATGTCCCTCAATACATTTCTTCTGAGAGAGAGAGAGAGAGAGAGAGAGAGAGAGAGAGAGAGAGAGTATCTCTCCCCTTGCTCCTCTCCTCTCCCCACTCTTTCCCCATCTCCCTTCTTCCCTCCTCCCAAAAGCATAGGCTTGGCCAGGAATTGCTTGCCTGTTTCAGACACTTTAATACAGAGAACTAGGTACATAGGTGGTCATGTAGAGGAATGAGCAGAGAAAATATCTGCATGCTCAGGATGTAGATTCTGCCCATTGGTCTGCTACTTCCGGACTATTGGATGCTGGGCAAATTCCTCATCTGCCAATGAGAACTTTATATTGGATGAATTTGGCTGATTCCTTTTAGCATAGTATTCTGTGATCTTTTATCTCTCTCTACAGTTTTGCTGTCAGGAGACAGAGCCTATGAAACATTTGAATTCTTTCAGAAAATTCCAGCCACAAGCCTAAAATTACACTTGAGCCTCTAACATGGAGATTATGCAAATGCAAACCTTATAGCTGGTACTGTACCCTCACAGGGAATCTCTCCTCGTAGCTGTCAAGCCTATCTCTCCCCACCCTTTCTTTCCCCTACCTGTGTGACATTCACTTATGTCTCCTCAAGGACTCATCCTGCTTGGAGGAACCTCCATGGAAATGCACCAAGTGTGCGATGGTGCCCTGACACAGCCTCTGGCTACGGGAGGCAGAGAAGGCAATCGTAATGAGAACAACTGAAGGACAGAAGCGGTGCATTCAAGGTATGATGAACCCTGTGCTTCCAACCCCCACAAGGCTCTCCGTCCAGCACCTCTGCAAAGGGGTTACTTAAGGGAGATATTGACCCAAAGTGCTGTAGTCATTTGGATCAGCTCATTAGGCCTTGGCTGAGCCTGGGGGAGGCGGGCAAAGAAGAACAAAACCAAACACGAAATAAAGGTCGATGTTTTGTGCCCGCTGGCTGCAGTGGGATTTTTACCCACCTGGGGATTCTGATGCCCTGGGGAATGGGTGGTTAACAGCCCTAGAGGGTGCAGTGCACCCCACAGGGATCACGTTTTAACTCTAGGCTAAAAACCCACATCTTCTTATCCAGCATCAGCATCCACAGGGAAGAGCAGTAAGGAGGATCTTGGATGAGAGGAAGGGTTTGATGAAGGCTTACAGTGAGACTCAGGGACTCAGAAATGGGGAAAACCAAAATGAAGCTGAACATAGAATGCCAGGTGGCCTGGCTGAGGATTTCCTTTGGCTTTGGGTCTTACAGAAACCCGTCAGAAGTGTTTCCCTTGACTGTTATTGAAGGCTGTTCATTTTCATTCTGCATGAACATGCTAGGACTTCCTCTCCCCCATTACACACAGGACTCAGCAATCACAGTATGTTCCTGAAGCAGGGGCAGAAGGGGAGGGAAGGCAGAGCTATGTCCCCCAACCCTTGCATGTTCCACATCCTTTTCCTACAGTCTAAACTCTGAAATGACCCACAAATATCACAGGTAATCAGAATAAGATTCCTGATGGACTCCTAGCTACCACATTACAAAGAGCATCCTCAACTCTCCCTAATGGAATTCAGTAAGACCACTAAGAGGTCACTGGAACCACGTAAGTCTTGAATATGGTATCCAGATGAAAAACTAGGAGTCAAAACAGAAGAAAAATGTGCAGGCCCCTTCAGATAAATTGCTGGGATCATGAAAGATATTAACAAGGACTCAGAAGCTTCATTTGGATTCCAAGAGGCACAAGGGCTCTTGATCAGTTCCTGATGCTCCACTGACAGCAAAATAAATATGGAGGTCATTGTGCCACATCCATCTCCTTCCCGAGTCAATACAGCATGCAAATACCCAAGACTTAAGTCTGTACTGGGTAGAAGCTCATGCTTCAGGTATGTGTGAGAGACAGGATAGCATATCCTAAGCATATGTATCTTCTCATTTCTAAACCTGTGACTTTGTCACCTTTAACATCAAGAGGAATTTTGCAGATAGGACCAAGTGAAAGATTTTGAGATGGAGTATCATCCCAGGTAATGTAGATGGGGGTGACAGAATCTTGAAAGCCTTGCCAATGGAGACTGGGAAGCCAGTTAAGAGTTACTGGGACGGCGGTAAGTGGATAGAAGCAACAGACTGAGTTGAGGTTTTCTGAGCATGAGGGAAGAGGCTGCAAGCCAAGAAGGACAAGAAACTCCCGGAGACCATTTGAAAAGGATACGAATTCCGCCTACAGCTTCTAGAAAGACCAGCTCTGACAAGCTCCTGAAGTTAGCCCAGTGAAACTTATTTTGGACTTCAGAGCTATCAGGGAATAAATTTGTGAAGCTTTAATCACTGGGAATAAATTTGTTCTGTTTAAGTCTGTAGTAATTTGTCATAGCAGCGATAGGAAATGAATATGGCATGTTGCTTATTCTCTGTGTCTCTGTTCCTTCGTCGAGAAAAACAGAAATAATGATATCCACCTCAGATGGAGCTGTCAGGACAATTAAATGTAATATAATATATGTAAATCACCTAGAATACCATCTGGCACAGAGTGGTTCTCAATAAATATTAGCTATGATTATACCAATCCAATCACTTTATTTTATAGGGGAGAACATTAAAGTCCAGACAGAGAATATAATGCGGCTGAGGTCACAGTGACACAGGGAGGAAATTTGGTTATTCCTCATTTGCGACTACTGACGTAGTCATCTTATTTATGGAAGGACCATGGGAGCTAAAGAAGATTCAGAACTGAAGCACACCCCTTGGCAGACATCAATTTTCTACTGCTGCTGGACAAGTCAACACATTCAGGAACATGTGTGCAAAATTGAGGGTTCTACCCCCGCCCCCATCCCCTCAACCCAGCCATAAGCTCTGTCTGATTTATCAGTTTCTGGAAATGAACCTGGCACATGGTATACCTTTGGGGAGCCACTTGTCAGAGCTCTTGGGTCTCCCTGGGCCTTCTCCAGACATCCAACTCCGTGCTCCAATCTTGGGTCTTAATCAGAATTTGTAAAACTTCCTAAGCACCCCTTCAAATGTCCCCACTGCACCACTGCCTTGAAGGTTCATGTCCTTAGTTTGCCTATTGAGACATTCCTAGGCTCTTTTTTGTCTTCTAACCCAGCATCACACCCTTCTTGGGTTCTAGAGTTCATCATGCCTATGTTGGTTCTTCCTTGAGTCCCCAGCCTTTATTGTATATGCTTTCGCTACATGTATGCAGAGTATGCTGGCCAAATCTATCTATCTACCTCTTTCTCCGTTCCTACACAAAGTAGCTGAACTTGAACTTTGCTGGGGAAAGCTGTGCAAATGAACTCATTGGTATCACCTTAAACACAATCTCCCGACTTATCAGTGGGAAAAAACCACTTGGACAGCCTCACCTCTCCAGCTTCAGGTGAGCAGTGGTTGACGCCAGGGTTAAGGACAAGGGTCCTGAAATGGAGCCGGTCATGAACAAGTCCCAGCTGTTCCCTTCACCATCCATGGGGTCTCAATCAAATACTCAGATCTCTCTGAGCTTCACTACCCTCTTTCCTTCTTCAAAGGATTGTGTAAATGGATGGACACAGACTTGTTAAGAGTTGAGACTGGTGCAGAAAAAATATGCCCAAGTGTAGACTATTACTCTGCTCAGTTCAGAACTCTCGGACATCCTGGCTCCCATCTGACATCCTCACCTTCAGTACAACAGAGAAGAGAAGCCATAGGCTGGGGGCTTTCTTGTCTTCTCACTGCCAGACCCACAAACCCTTCAGCATCAACATCTACTTTCTTTCTTCCTGGAAGCACAAAGAATTAAATTGTTCCCCTTTTGTGCTGAAGGCCAATCTCTCCCCACCCTACCTGGGGATTCCATTCTTACTAGCTGTGAAAAGCTGCAGGAAAGGGCTCGACTTTAATAGGGGCTAACAACTAATGACTGCCATTCCACACTGAGAGAAACCTATTATTCAACTGACCACAGGAATAGTGGGGATGAGGTACTAAAGAGCCTACTCTACTCTACAGCTGGGCATGACCATGTGAACAAGTTCTGACTCGCCAGACATAAAGGGAAGTGACACCTGCGACCTCCAGGTCACAGCTGGAGAACACAGCTGGCTCCTTTAGTGCCCTGCTTTTGCCATGAAGCTTGGAATGTGGATTCAGTGACAGCTTGATTTGAGCCTCAGAACAAGGACTCCAGAGCTGGTGGAACAAGTTGCATGAAGGAGCTGGGTCTCTGAACATCAACCCAACACTAGAGATCATTTACCCATTATTGGGAAGGAAATAATTAACTCTCTGTGTCATCCAAGCCACCGCCAATCAAAGTCCCATTAGGCAACAGCAAACCCACATACAAGCTAATTGGCTCAACTTTTCCTGGATGCCACCCCTCTGTGTGTTCTTTCTCTGTAGTTGGTGTCATACTATCTTTTGGATAGAGTTCAATGGCAGACACACATCTGAATCTGCGATCTCACTGTGAAAGGATGCATTCTTAACTCCTTGTCCTCTCCAGCACCCTTTTTCATTTCCTTTCCAAGCAAGAGTTCCCAAAATGTCACCTGTATGCTCAGTGACATTTCTGCTTCCCCGGCTCCACCTCTTTATCCCACCCAAATTGGCGAAGCACCATGGAGATTTCTCTTCCAAGGTTTCTGAAGACTCTCCTGTTTATAGCCTTTCCGTTCTAACGTGGCTTAGCCTCTCCACAGTCTTGGACAGAACAAGCTATATTCCCCTCCTCCAAATATACTTTCTCCTTGACTTCTGAAGCACTGCAACCTCCTGGGTTTCCTTCTTCCTCCTTCCTGGTCAGCTTCTTCCTGGGATTTTTCCCGGCTTCTCCCTCTTTAAGCTAACTTCAAGTGGTAGGGTGTCAGTAGACAGTGGCGAGTTCCCTCCAGTTGATTCAATATTACCTTCCCGGTAGACTTCACTCTATCACTTCCATCATTAGATGCAGATAACCCATGCCTTTATGTGTCAGCCCAGGCTGCTCCTTAGCACTTCAGACATTAATCCCAGGTGCTTACGAATGCGTGCAATGTAGCATGGGTGAAATGGAAGTGTTAACTTCCAGCCTACAGTTCCTGGCAACTGACTACTCTCTGGATTCATTAAGTGGCACCGATTGTCTCATACTGGGATCTACTACTGGTTGCTTTTTCTTTCCATCCCCACATGCAGCCCATAAACAAACTAAGCCCAAATGGTGGATGGAGTGGCCATTTCTTTAGTTCACCTCAAACTCCGTTGGAGACGCCTCCCATTCTCTGCACATCTCTATCTACAGTCTGGACTAAGTCGCTATTCTCTGTCTTGTCTGAACTATTTAACCTCCCTTTGAGGTGGTTTTCCAGGATTGCCTCACTCATGTGTTCTAATATATTCATCTGTGCCTTTTTTGGCTTTAAGAAGCTTACAATGAGCTGGGTGGGCATAATTCCAGCACTGGGGAGGCAGAGGCTGAATGAAGCAGGCGGTGGATCTCTGTGAGTTTGAGGCCACCTTGGCCTACATAATGAGTTCCAGAACAGCCAAAGATACATAGTGAGGCCCTGTCTTTAAAAAGGGAAAGGAGGAGATAGGAGAAGAGAGGAGAAAAGAGGAGAGGAGAGGGGAGGGGAGGGAAGAGGAGGGAAGGAGAAAGGAGGAGAGGAGAGGAGAAGAAGGTAGGGGAGGGGAGAAAAGAAGGGAGGAGAGGGGAGGGGAGAGGAGGAGAGGAGAGGAGAGGGAAGAGAAGAGAAGAGAAGAGAAGAGAAGAGAAGAGAAGAGAAGAGAAGAGAAGAGA
>LOEQ01006845.1:42003-56520 GCA_001685075.1 Bramus lutescens | reverse complement strand
GAAGAGAAGAGAAGAGAAGAGAAGAGAAGAGAAGAGAAGAGAAGAGAAGAGAAGAGAAGCGAGCGAAACTTACATGATTTTTGTGTCTGAATTCTACACGGGAATGAAAGAATGCTTGCTGCTTGCTGTTTATTGCCTGACCCTTCTCTGATTGTAGTGGCCTTGGAGATGTGACATTAGAATCTTGTCCTCAGATATATCCATATCTCTTAGGTGTACCTAAGACTTTGTAGACACTAAATAGACAATAGAAGGATAAATGACTACACATTCAACTACCCCATGGTTGTGATTTTTGGTATATCAAGAGAAAAACATGTGATTTTCTTTTTTTCCCTGTCAATGGAAGGAAAATCTAACTGTGAACAAGACATATCATCCCACTTGGGAATGATGCATAAGAGACTAGCAATGATCTTTCAGACTTCCAATTATTCACCGGTTTTAGGCAGTGGTTCTCAACCTTCCTAATGCTGTGACCCTTTAACACAGTTCTTCTTATTGTGGTGACTCCCCCAGCCATAAAATTACTTTGCTGTTACAGCATAACTATAATTTGGCTACTGTTACAAATCATATTGCAAATATCTGATATATAGGATATCTGCTATGGAAAACCCAAAGGGGTAAATGACCCACAGGTTGAGAACCTCTGGTTTAAGGCCAGGAGGAACACAAACAGAGGAAGAGCTTTTGTGTAGCCCCTGACCCAGGTCTACAGCCTTACCCAAAGGCCCCACTGGTAGTTGGGGGTAGTCCTTCCTTTCTGGGCACAACCTTGTCACTGACCATAGCTTCAAAGACATGCCTAGAGCTACTGACTAAATCCAAACCAAACCAAACCAATGTCTACCTCACTCTCTGTATCCCCCACCAACCCTGAGTGGATGAGCTACTGCTCCTCAGGTGCACCCTTTCCTCTCCCATGTCAGGAATGGTTGTCTGTAGAATCCGTCATTGTGATCTCTTCATTCTCTTTCTTCATTGCTACAATTACTCACATCCCAGTGTAAAGCTGCATCTCAAGGATGTTACAGACTTCAATGTGTCTCCCCAAAATTTGTACATGGAACCTCCAACCCTCAAGGCCCCAGAATGTAACCATAACTGCATACATCTTAAAAAGGTGACTAAGTTCAAATGAGGTCACTAGAGTGATGGAGGGTTGGGGGACATTAGTTCCAGGATACTGACTTTTAATTTGACAAGAAGAATAAAGTCAAGAGATCTATTGTGCAACTTGGTCACTGTAGCTATTGATAATGCACTGTGTACTTGAATATTGCCAAGAGTAGATTTTAAGTGTCCTCACCACAAAAATAAGTATGTAAAGCAATGCATATATCAAGTAGCTTGCTTTAGCCACCCTGCAATGCTATATACCTCAGAACATTATGTTCTTAGCTATTGGGATTTACAATTATTGTTTCATTTAAACAATGTATTTAGGATGGCCCCTACACCAATTTGACAATGTCCTATGAAAAAAAAGGGTCAGGACATATGTATACAGACACAAAAAGAAGACCATGGGGCAGGGGGACACCTGGGGAAGATGGATCACACAGCCAGGGATGAAAAGGATGATGTGGGGACACATAGAGAAGGTGGCTCACCCAAGTAGTGATGGAGAGGGCCTTGTGGGGACTACAATGGTTAAAATAGCTCTACCTGAGATCTTGTTAAAGAAGAAAGCCTTCTTCACTAGGAGGAGCTGTGTGAGAGGACAGGTATGCCCATATTCCTCAGCACAGGACTAGTTACCATCCATGTCCATCCATGGCATCATGTTGTAAACCTCGAGAACCAAGAGTCTAAAAAATTCAAATTAAAAAGCTACATTGAATATCTTTTAATTAAATCTCTGTTTTAAGAAAGAACAAGTTTACCACACATTACTGAAACAATACAACTGTGTGTGTGTGTGTGTGTGTGCATGCATGCGCGCACACACAAGTATAAGGAGGATGAGGGAGAGACCATTAACAAGCTGAGAGCTGAGCAGGAGAGACCTCAGAGGGAAGCAACCAGCTCACACCTTTCTCACATATGAGCAATTCACATATGAGCAAATAAATTTCTGCTTTTCAAGCTCCTCACCTGGGCATTTTGTTAGAGCACCTTAAATAGGCCCACCAGAGGCATTCCCTGAGCAGCAGGACTTTCTAGCACATTCTCCCCTGGGATTGATTCTGACTTGCTACCCTGTTTACTGACTATCCATGATACTGCACCTGCAGCATAGGACCAGAAGGAGCCCCTGGGCAAACAGCTTCTAGATAGAGGAATAAACAGTGCCCCTCCCCCATGCTATTCTAAATAAAGCTGGAAAAGACAAGACAGGAAGAAAAGAGAGGGGGAGTTACTGACAGAATAAAAATAAGCTGGCTATCTTCCAAACCACTGGAGAATACAAGAGGCAAAAACAGCAAAAGAGTTGAAGGGAAACAGTACGGAGGGATTTTTGTTTTAATGAAAAGTAAAAGAGTAAAAACAAATAAAATAAAATATATGAACTAAGTACAACAGTTATTAGATAAATATACATGAGTATATGACATGGCCTTAGTGTGTCTCCTTTAGGGACACAAAGGGGCATGTTCTTGTTCACTGCAGCCAAGAGATGCACCTAAAACAAGAGGGTGTGGGAAGATGAACCAAGAGGAATGGACAAAGTACATAAGGAAAATACTGGCAAGCAAGAAGTCAGGGATGATAATACTCATGTGCGTCCATAAATGTTCATAACACCTGCATACACACATATGTACACACATGTGCACATGTAAATGCACACACAGAGAATAAGAGGGAAAGGCTTGCACAACCATTGTGTTATGAACTCCCATAAACACACATGTAAAAGCAAATATATGCTTAAATAGTATAAATTAAGCCAGGTTTATATAAACCCAGTACTCTGGAAGCTGAACCAGAAAGACCACAAGTCAGAGGTTAGCTGGGGCTACATAGAGAATCTGAGGCTAGCCCAAGCTGGACAGGGAGCTTTATCTAAACATATATAAACACGTTAACTGACAAAAGAATCATCATATTTAAATTTGCTTACTATAATAATTATTGATTATGCACATACCAAAAAAGAAAAAGATAATAACAGTGAAAAACACTGGCCCCTTTCAACTTCAATCAAATAAACAAAAAAATACAAAATATCTAATAAGATGATTAATTACTTTTTTATTTAGTTTACATTAATCATATGTAATGTTCTTTTAAATTTCCACATAATAGCTACCAAAAATGAGCCACATCCTATTCCATACATACACACAGAACTTGAAATAGTCCATAATTAGGCATTTTTCACATATTTCACATGCTGTATCTAAAATAAAATAAAATTATGCATTAATACCAAAATATGAACAAACAAACCCCCTAACATTTAAGGGAAAAAGCTTTCAAATACTTTAATTATTATTCATGCATGCGTGTGTGTGTGTATGTGTGTGTGTGTGTGCGTGTGTGTGTGTGTGGTGTAAGCATGCATGTGTCATACATGCATGGGGAAGTCAAAGGAAATAGGAAAATTTGTGGACATCAGTTTTCTTGTACCATGAGGGTCCAGAGCATTGAGCTCAGGTCCTCAGGTTGGTGACAAGCACCAAACCTCACTGAGCCATTTCTCCAGCCCTTAAGAAAACTTTCACTTAGTATTCTTTGGGCAAAAGTGTAGTTCAAAACAGCAATCGCAGATACATAGAACACTCTAGTAACAAAAACGTTTTATATATAAAAAACCTTTATATTTAATTATCGCTGCTTTTCTAGTCTAATTCACAGCGTTAACCTCTTATAATTAGGCCGCGACAATAAAATTAAAAGAATTAGAATCCTATTCTAATACCTTCTATGAAACAACCAATTAAGTGTCTAGCAACTGCAGTCAGAAGGGTGCAGGAGCAGAGTGTTGCTGATACAAAAGAGGAGCTGGTCCCCGATGACCCAGAGGACAATTTGAAACAGTAGGATGCCGCCTGAATCTCCAGGCCAAAGGCTCAGCAGGTCAGTGTGATTTTCTTTGAAAGTACAAATTGCCGGGATTCATTCAAACATAAGAAAAAAAAATCTAAAAGTTGCAATGACCATGGAAGAAATTGAAATTCTGTCAAGAAATATGTGTGAATACATACTTATCTGTGCTTGCAAATATAATAAAATTCTTGCTTAATAAGATATCACAGGTGTAAGCCTTTACATTTTCCCAGACCGTGGCTCAGCAGAAAAAAAGCACTTCTTATTTTTTCAGAGGATCCAAGTTCTGTTCCCAGCACCCATATGGTTGCTCACAAACATCTGTAATTCCAGTTCCAGGGGGCCAGATGCCCTCTTTTGACCTCTGCAGATACCAGGCTTGTATGTGATGCACAGATGTACATGCAGGCAGTACACTGAGAGAAGAGAAAGGCAGGGGTGGAGCAAAGTAAGGAAATAATTGATGAGGGAGGTGGGGCGAAGAAATATTGGTAAGGAGAAAACTAATGGAGGGGGGCTAATTCACTCTGCAAACTTTACATAATCTGACCTCCAATCTAAGGAAAGACACCTCTGTAAAAAACTACAGATGCCAATTTAATTTATGAAGACAGATGCACAGACTCTAGGTAAATACTAGAAAATAGCAGCCAACACTACTTAGAAAGAATGACAAACTTGAGACAAACTTGCTTTCCATTCCAAGAGCAGAGGGCTAGGGAGATGGCTGAGTAGTTAAGAGTAATTCCTGCTCTTCCAGAGGATCTATGTCTGGTTTCTAAAATCCCCAGTGGAAGGCTTACAACTGTGTGTTCCTCCAGCTCCAGGGATTCCAACACCTTCTGGCTTCAGAGGACCCACACACGTGTGTCACACAGGTATACACATACATACACATAAATGAAAATATATTCCAGAAATAAAGTATCTATCAGTATTAATTTATATTAAGAGGTCCCTAAATGGACCCCCTATGAAAGGCAGTGGCCAAATTTAACATTCATTTTTAATTTATAAGTATAACAATGATGAATTTTTATCATGATGGAAATAAAATAAAAATGTAGTCTGTATGTTTGCTATGTGGAAGATTCTGGGCTGGCCATTTGATGATGTTTGCTAAACACGAGCTAAGAAGGAACGCAAACCGACAGCCTCTTTGAGGTGAAAACTCAACCATAAAGAGCCATTTCCACTCAAGTGACAACAGTCTGTCAGCATCCCTGAGCCTTTCTGGGAAAGCCAGCTGGCACAACTGAACAAAACCATAAATAACAGGTAAGGGCACACAAAAGCATCATATTAGCATCGACTTTAAAAATCCAAGAAAACCCATAGGAGAAAGCAGCACATTTCATGACTCTTAGAATCATACAGCAAAAAAGTGAAGGTTTTTGGTGATACTGCTGCTAAGATCTCTGGGCTTTGCACATGCAAAACAAGCACACTAGTGCCGAACTACAACCCAGCTCTGAAAACTAGTCTTTAGAAAAGTTTGGTGTGTGTGTGTGTGTGTGTGTGTGTGTGTGTGTGTGTGTTTGCATACACATGTTGTATTGGTTAGTTTTATGTCAACTTAACACAAGCTAGGGTCATCAGAGACCTAAAAATACCTCCATAAGATCCGGCTACAGGCAAATCTATAGGGCATTTTCTTAATCAGTGATTGATGGAGGAGGACCCAGTCCATTATAGGTGGGGTCATTCCTGGGCTGGTCGTTCTGGATTCTGTAGAAAAAACGGCTGGGCTGAGCAAGTCATGGAGAGCAAGCCAGTAAGCAGCACCCCTTTATGGCCTCTGCATCAGCTCCTGTCTCTGGGTCCTGCCATGTTTGAGATCCTGTCCTAACTTCCTTCAATGATGAACAGTGATATGAAAGTGTAGACCAAATAAACCCTTTCTTCCTCAACTTTCTTTTTCATTATGGCATTTTATCACAGCAACAGAAACACTAAGACACATGTGTCATGGTGCTCATGTAGGTCAAAGGACAACTTGCATGACCACTACATGGGTCCCAATGAGGAACTCAGATTGTCAAGCTTAGAGACAAGTGCCTTTACCCACTGAGCCATCTTATCAACCCAAAACCAATCTTTTACTATTGACAATTAATAGATGTTTGTGGCAGAGACTAAGGAAAGAGAGGGCAGTAACGTATTTCACCACCATGGAAAATTATACAAAAGGCCCAGTGTTTTACAATAAAGTAGGAAGCTTTGGCTAAAACATCATATTTACTGGCATACATCAAAATGCCTGTTCCTAGATAGAGATTCTTGGTATTATAACACAGAATGCTCAAAAAATTTAAATTATTATTAAAAGAATAATCACATTAAAAACTCACTAACAAATAAAATCTAGCCCTATTGTAACTCTGTTTTGACAAACCAATTCTAAAGTTTACACATAAGAATAAAAACAGCAAGAAGAATTGAGCACTGACGTTTACAAACTGCAGAAGCGAGTGTAACCAGGAGAAGGGGGACTCGGGGTTTAGATTAAGAGTCTTTCAACACTGCCACAGCTCTGCCTCAGCCTTGACACTCTTTGAAGCTTCTTCTGAGAACATAATTAAATGGGTATATGCAAATTTTGTGAAAGTTGCTTACTGTAGAACTGTTTGTAATACTGGGAAGCAGAGTATAATTTTCTGTCATCAATGTCAAGGCACTAGGTGAATAAATCATGGTCCAGCCAGGAAAGAAAGACCCAGGGTAACATAGGAGATCTCAGCTAAGCATGGAAGCTCCCATAGGCAATCTTGAGTACTCAAGTTGGGAGAATTGCCATGAGTTCGAGGTCAGCCTTGGCTATATAATGAATTCCAGGCCATCTTATGACTTACTGGCTGGCTGAGTTGGGTATTTAGTCAGATTAGAGATAGGGTGACAGCTTCAAAATGAGATCACAGCATCATGAACGGGCTTTTTCAGTTTCTTTGAGAGACACGACCCTGAGTAGTCAGCAATGGGCCTTCCTACACTTGCTTGCAAACTCTCTGAGTCCCAGTGTTGTGTGTGTGACTGCAGGTTGTGGTGGAAGAGGAATGAGTGCCAGGATGAGCTGTGGGTTGGCAATCTGGGCACCGAGTGATGGGACCCAAGAGTTCGTTCATTAGGAACACTTACTCCATTTGTTTGAACTGATGTTTAAAATTTTGTATTAAAAAAATAAAAGTTGTCAATCGCAGTGCTTTCTGGGCATTCCCTGAGATGGAGAGACCGTTCCAATCCATTAAGCAAAAGGCAGCAAGTTTGGAAATACTATGGAAAAGTGAATTCTAAAAATTCAGATACGTGTGCAAAGAAAGATCAAATGTCAGCAGACAATTTTGAATGAGATTATCAGTAGGGCTCACAAAAAAGAAGAAAGAAAGAAAGAAAGAAAGAAAGAAAGAAAGAGAGAGAGAGAGAGAGNGAGAGAGAGAGAAGTCCACTGTATTTTCATTCTTTTTTCTGAAGGGAGGAAGGTTTTACTTGAATAACAAACATTATTAAAGTAACAAATAAAACACAGAGGGGGTGGTTCCATCGAGTCAGCAGGAGTGTGGAACAGTCATTTTCCTAGTGACACACCCCCTCTCTCCTCACGCCAGCGACCTAGGCCTGAACACCTGCAGCAGGCACTCAGGTCACCTGCTCCCCTCTTCTCTCGTTCCCACAACACAGACAGTCCTTCTCTGGTGTTCTCCTTCCCAGGCCACATAGAGAGACCTGCATCTGTGAGCTTCTTAAACATGCTAGTCAGCTAAGGAACTATATGGGTTTTGAGTTCCTATCAACTCTCTGGTCCAATGGGCAAATGTCAGAATACATGATCTACCCCATGCGAGAACCTGCCTTATGACCAGGTTGTGCTTCCCTTGCAGAAAAGCGAAACCGAATCCTAATCCAAAGGGGAAATTCTCTCCCTCCCTCCTAGCACTGTTCCCTCCCAGTGACAAGCCACAGTGTTCCTGGCTTTGTTTCATCAGCATCCAGATGCTTAACTTCAGTAAAGGGCAGGAGGAGTGGGAGCCAGCCTAGAGGCACCAGGCAAAGCTGTGGAAGGCAGGGGTGGTGATGTGCGCTGAGGAAGGGGCGCTTTCACAAGACGTGGGGTATGACTGGCACTCCGCAGGTGGTCATGGGATGAGAGAACTCCTAGAGCACGGAACATCAAAACCAAAGGCACAGAGCAAAGCTAAAGGAACTTGGAGAGGAACCATGCGGCCTCCTCCCAGGAGACTTCTCTAGAAGCTTCTGTGGATTCACAAAACCTCATCCCCAATTAGTTCTGTTCTGGGAGGTACAGGATGGATGGGGACTAAGGAATATATGGGTATTTATTAATCACGTGATCCTTGTATTCTGCATAGGTGCTACAAACACTCAGCAGGGAACAAGGAGAGAGAGGCCCACACCATCAGCACCTTGTACAACTGAAGCTATCATTTGTAGCTACTGTATTAAACTGGATCATTTTACCTCTGAGAATTAGTAGGATGTATTCTTTATAAGGCTGTCAACATCATTATTCCAAACCAAATAACAACACCCTTCACCTCCCTCTTTAAGGAACAAGCTTTCCCAACAGCACAGACAGAATGGCTCCTTGCAGAGGATGGAGGGGGTGAGATCTGTCCTCCAGATGTGTCAGTTGCAACAGGCTGCAGGGAAGGAAGAAGATGCAACACCGCAACACCTCCAAGTCTCAAGATGAGGTCGCCACCATCAGACACACCAAATGGAACGCGAGAGTCTAATCCTAGCTCAGATTTCTAACAACCCATCTGAAGATCCTCAGATCAAACCAATGCCCACAGACGGGCAGCCTAGCTTGAGAGACTTAGCAGGAAGATTTATCTGGGGGAGGATGCTTATATTTGAGGGAGGGGGACTTCTCCCTTACAGGATGGAAGTCCTGCCACCTGATCCAGTGACTGTGTTGAGTTTAAATAGGATGGTGCCAATGCAAATTCGAGATGCTTAGGAAGCCTAACTCACTACTAATGGAGTCACAGAAAACAGTGAATTGTCAAGGGGCATTATTTTATTATAGGATGTTCTGTTAATGTGATCACATAACCAGAAGCCCCTTTTCAAAGAGGAAGTCTGACGCAAACCCAGGGCAGAGAAGAAATTACATGCCAAAGTTGAGGCAAGCACCGTGCCTTGTCCAGACAATAGCTAATGTGCCTTGCTCCTTTCAGACTAACAAAAATTATTTGGGATAGCGATACGTCCTGCTAAGAAAGGGTCAAGTGCGTCGCTTTTTACTCCTTTTAGTTGCCTGGAATGTCATTATGAAGCCTGGAGGTGGGGCAGCCATTGAAGTCATGAAGTCGCCAGCATAAAGCAGGAGGCCAACTCAGTAAGGATGACAGGAGAGGAGAAAAGTCTAGTTCCTAGAGGCCACGGCTGAGCTATTCCAGAAACGACTTGACCTTTACAACTGGTTAGCAAGGAAGCCAACCTGTATTTGTTAATCACTGATTGGTCAGCTTTCTGTTACATAAAATTGAGAATGACCGCAAACAATACAAATTATTCCATTCCATGTTGATGGGGCAAACATGTACATGGGGGAGGGCGTATGTAAGCATGTGTTGCTGCGGCTTCAATACAGAGGGTTTTTGCAAAACACAAAAATGAATTCGTGACTGAGCAAATAAAATGTAGAAGGATTGAAAAGGAACTGGAGAGAAACAACCCCCCAAATCCTACATAAGCACCCAGGCACCTTGGCCCTGTGTGAGCTACATTCTGGGTGCTCTGGGTCACAGGGTTCAGCAGCATGTTCCAGTGCTTTTTAGTCAAGCATTCTCGCTTTAAATGTTTTATGACTCAAATGGCTGTACGGTTATCAAAGACGTGAATGTGTCATTAACAGCACACATAGAACTCCAGCTTTGCTATAGACTGGTTTCCAGTATGCCTCCCTCACAGCAATAGAAATCAGAGGAGTGAACTCCCCCAGAGCGCAGACAGAATTAGGATTGCCAGCCCCTGGGGTTCTGGGCTATTGAAATGTTGTAAGTTTCTTATTTCGATCGTGCCCACCTTTGCTGGTCTCCTAGGACTCTGCAGCTGAACAGTTCCAGCAGCTAAGCACCCCGAATCCATACCTAGGTTCATGGAGCCCAATGGTAGGCCTGGTGGCTTTGTGCCACATAAGCCGGCACCGCTTCAGTGTGACTAGCTCAGTTTTCCTAATTCAAAGCAGAGATGAATACTGACACTCACGGATTCCACATGAGACTTCAGACTCACTGCTAAGACCTGCAGCCGATGACTCTGTAACTGAGGTATAAACTGGGATAGGATGGCTCCTGAGCTTGAAGACTCAAGTTCAAGTCTTGGATTTATTATCTACTGGCTGTGGGATGACAGAAGAAATCGCTTAGAGTTTCCGAGATCAAGATCAGAAACAATACCTTCTTTCTCAATAGATGGACGCATTGGGGAACTTAGACTTGCATACCCACTTGTAGTGAGTGCTAAGTAAAAGCGTGTGAACTACACATGTACCGAATTCTGTAACATACATTGTCTACAGGGATAGAAAACACCAGTCAGCATTTTGTGGAGTCCCGTGGAAGTTCATAACCCTGAGAAACAGTAGATCTATCTTCAGTTACTAAATCAAAATTCTGAAGATTCATTTGATTGTTTGACTGTAACAGTGTGTCAGCTCCGCCAGCAGGAGCAACCCAGCTCGGTGTGAGCTATGCTCTGAGGATGCTCGGGGCCAGAGGGTTCAAGTGCTTTTAAGCCATGCTTTTTTGTTTAAAGATGTTTTGATAACCTAAATAGCAGTATGCCTATCAAAGAAATTAACGTGTAGGTTAAAAGCTTCCTATTTAAATACCTTCAGGCTTAGGAGGATTCGCTGGTCAATTCTACAAGGAGTCTGTGATATAGAAAAGAGAAAGGAACACTCTGCACACAGCATGAGGTTGGCATTACTCTGACAACTTGTCAAATGACAAGAAAATGGAATGGCACAATGCTTAAGGACACAGTGGCAAACAACACTTAACATTTTAACAAATCTAACCTAATAATAAATTCAGTAGGACATTTTGGCCAAGTAAGATTAGCCCATGAATCCAAAAACTGTTTAATATTTAAAACCAGTCAATACAATTCACTCTGTTAGATGACGGTAAGGAAAAACCTTGTGCCATCTCCGAGGATACAGGAAAAGGACTTGACTTAACCCAACATCTGTTACTGTCTAAAATCATGCACAAACTAGCAATAAAGGAAACTTTGTCCTCCTGATAAAAGTCTGTGAAAAAACGTAGAACTAAGTAAGCATCACCAAATCAGAGACACTTCCTGGCTAAGATCAGAAACACAGCTGTCACCACTTTGGTCCAGCATTTTACAGGCAGCCATTGCCAGTGCAATAAGGCAAGAAAAAGCAATGAGAGGCTCCTGGGTATGAAAGGACAAAGTCAATAGTTAGCTTTGGTTATAGGCGGTATCATTTCTGTGAACACAATCCCAAGAACTCTGTGAAACAGCTAACAGAATGAATGAGAGGAGTGTTCAGGTTTGCGGGTTATGAGGTTATTAATCGTGTTTTCTGAACTAGCACCAAACAGCTAGAAATGGGAATAACCAGTGGTTTGTAGAAGGCCAGTGTAAATGTGGATGCAAAAGCTATTCTTGTTCTGATAGTCTCTCTGAACAGTCCTGGCATCCAAAGGCCTTGACAGCCTGTTTCCAGTTCTCTTCTCTGTCTCTCTCCCCACCCCCACCCCAGCAAGCACAGTGCTCCTCCTGTAGGGCAGATCTGCACTCCCCCATATGAAGCCTAATTATCCTGAGGGTTTTCCTTAATTCACTCTATTCTTATCTTGGTCATTCCCTCCAAAGCACTGTGACATCTATGTCTTATCTACCCTTCAAGGTCACCCTCAACATCCAACACCTCTCAAGCTGCCAGTTTGGACCATTCCAGACTCTGGCCCAGTGCCTGCTATGCAGAAGGCCCTCCACAAAGCTTTGGAGAATCAATGAACTCACAGTGTGATGGCTGTTCAAATAGATTCACATGTCAGAGCTCTGATCTGTGGGACAGGTGACTTTCATTTGTGACCCCCACATCATGCATACTGGCTCAGGCAAGGTCTGCAACCTCAGCCTCCAAACACGTGAGTGTTTAATACTGGGGATAAGGGAAAATGTCTATAAGCACAGTCACCTACAGCATCATTCGAGCACAAATCTGTCTTGACTGAGACTGTACATTTTCCCCAAGAGAGAAGCCCATCATCTTTCCCATTCATTTACACTGCATTTTCCAGAATCCTCAGAACAATAATAAATACAATAGATGATCTTAGATCCATGAGTCTTAATCTATATGGAGTAAATTTTACCCTTAGCAAATCCAATACCCAGAGGCAACTGAGAATAAATTAAAAAGTGCTTCAGCAAATCTTTTTGTGATAACAACCAAAGCAGAAATGCCACAAAGGTTTACACATTCTAAGGGTCTTATGCAAGGGTACACATACAAAAAAAAAGTCTCCTTCCTGCTTAGAGATGGCCCACCCAGTCTGTCTGCCTCACTTGGGCCCACAGGTAAGAGTAGGCTGGCCAGCCCTAGCTACTCCGCCATCCTTCCAAACTCACTGAGAGCTTCTCTCACAGGAAAAGCAAGGGAGTTTGGCATTTGCCCAGAGAGCCAGCATCTGACAGATAAAGAGGGCGAATGAGAACACAGGTAACCACCCTCACCCGGGGCCCTCCTCCTAGCCTCTTTGCAGTTCTTGGTCACAGTGACCTTAGATACATGAATGAAAAAAATAACAGAGAGTTTGGAAGTAGGACCCAGGCATGGGAGTGGAGGGAACCTGTCTGGCAAGCCAAAGATGCTACCAAGACAAATGGTTTGACCTTGACCTAGAAAAGAAGCCAACCATTCTGTTTTTTTGCCCCCCCGGCTAAAAACAGGGGTAATGTTATTACTGATTTCCTAGGAGTCTCACCCTGGAAGCTCCCCAGCTCTCTAGCCCACAGTCATAGAGAGAGAGTCTCCCTCCATGTACACTGGTTATCTAGACTCCGGATGGAATGATGAGGTGAAAGTCTTTGGTGTTTATCTGGTTACTGGGCAACATCTCTGCCAGTTTCCAGCAAGTCAGTGCAAGAGTTCCCACACAGACAGAAAAGCAGCGGGGCTTCTGAGTAACCTCTCTGCCCACTGTTAATGTCCTCTCCTCTGACAGTCACATGCCCTGTGAGGCTGTAGCCTTGGTGCTCTCACTGGGGACCAACCCACATGGTTGTAGGCAAGGGTTCATGGCACAGGGACAATGCTTATGACAAAAATCCAAACGGTTCTCCTTAGGTGAGAGGTCCCCACCAAGTCATCCAATCTGCTGTTCGGGTTTCTTTATTTTTTTTTAATATTTATTTATTTATTTATTTATTTATTTATTTATTTATTTATNCCTCTGCCTCCCGAGTGCTGGGATTAAAGGCGTGTGCCACCACCACCCGGCCTCGGGTTTCTTTAGAAAACGTGAGGCTGCTTCACTGCCAAGGCGGAGCCCTGCCACACCTCGACAAAGGATCCCCCCTCAAGTCATTGGCAGATGGCATCCTCTGCCTGCCTCAGTCTTGAACATGGCCTTACCACCCCACCAGCCTCCTCTAAGGCCCTATTTTCTTCCATCTAATTCTTAGAGGAAAGAAATGGCACATTTATTAAAGTGCAGGCTTATCTAGTTCATGCAGGATCTAAGCTGCTGCGATAAGTCCCTGAGCCACACGCACACAAAGTGAAACTCGAAGCTTGAATCCTGATCAGAAGAAAGACGTAAGGGCTGGAAAGGGGTCTCACCCTGTAGGTTGTGGGTTCCACTCCAGGGGAGGCCCTTCCCCTCCCCCTAGAGGAGGGTAGGCTAGGGCTGAGGCCATGTCTACACCTACAGACTTTCTAGATCAGTGGTTCTCAGCTTTCCTAATGCTGCGACCCTTTAATATAGTTCCTCAGGTTGTGGTGACTCCCAAACATAAAATTATTTTCATTGCTACTTCTTAACTGTAATTTTGCTACTGTTGTGAACATATTGTAAATATCTGTGTTTTCTAATGGTCTTGGATGATCCCCATGAAAACGTTATTCAACACTCCCCAAAAGGACCAGTCACAACCCACAGGTTAAGAACTACTGTTCTACATGGTTCTACCTCCACACATGTCCTATTCAGGAAGTTGGCTTCACTCAATCCTGCACACTTCTGAGCCGAGGCATGCTGCCTTCTCTCCGTACCTGAGGAGCTGAGATACCTGGAACCAGGACTGGAGATCCCCAACCTCCTAACAGAGATTGGAGAAGGCCCTCAAAGATGAAACTGGCAGCCTCTGATTGAAGGAACACAGAGGTAGGGACTCTCCGAGAGGTCTCCTCAGGTATTATGGCATTCCTACAGGGCACTGCTCTGTGGGATTCATGTCGCCATCTACAGTGAGAGAGCAAGACACCTTGGAGCTATCATGCTTACTCTGCAG
>LOEQ01006845.1:8358-40631 GCA_001685075.1 Bramus lutescens | reverse complement strand
TACAATTTGTGTGTTGTTATTTCGGGGTATAAGCTAGCCGTGCGGGAGCTGGGCTGGACGAAAAGCAGGCCCGCTCTCCCTTATTACTACATTTATACATGGTAGTGGAGGTAGGGGAGGCTTTCTGATTATTCTGGGAATAGCTGCTGGAGAATTAGAGGTCCAACTTCGCTCATCTTCACATGTGGGCCTTTAGAGTAAGACCTCTCAGATATTCACTTCAAGTCCTTCTGTAGATCCGACCAATCTCATCAACTACTTGATTTGGGCCAAATATTGGAACCATCTTTAGCCCCCATCTCCTCTAGCATCCCTTGCATAACCTTCTGCAAATGCTGCCATTTCCAGTATAAAATAAATCTCAAACTCTTTATCAATATTGGCCATTGAGAGCAATGGCCAATTTTATAAATCTAGTCATTGTATTTATGTGTACATAAGGGAACCATCTTGAATTGAGGTCCATGGTAAGGCAGTTTAGGAAGGAAGGGTCATGATACAGGCCACTGATGTGCACATGATTCAGTGATGATGATGGTGATAGTGGGAGTGGTGATGGCAAACAACGATGTTGATGAGGACTGTGGGGACAATAAGGTCAGAAATACAGTTGATGCTACTGCTGCAGCTAGTGGTGAAGACAATGAAATCATAATGATCACAGCCATAAAGGTGATGACAAAGAACAGGACCAGGAAGCAAAATAGACACCACAGAATGTTCAGAACTGCTTAGGTGTTGTTCGTGTTCACTGTATCATTCTGACAAATTCTCCATTGGTTGAAAATGGTTCAAATTAGGAGTTTAAAGCAAAGAAACAAGGCATGGAAAGTATCCTTCTCAGTCCCCCACTGTGAGCATCCTAGTTCAAACCTCCACCTCTCTCCTACCATCCAAATGATACACCTTCCAACCCACCCTTGGAAACGCTAGGACCTTGGGGCTTTTGCTCCTTTCCATATCTCCATACCCAACACTCAGAAAAGCATCCAAAGTACTTCTGAATGAGCAAAGGTATCACCATCCCTCAAGCCCCTCTCCCTCTTTGTTCTGGCTGTCCCTATGCATCCCTATGAGGATGTGGTCCTTAGGTCACCTGCTCTAGAAGATTGTCACCCTATGTCATCACAAACTTCTCTTCCAAGTGTCCTTGGAGGGTACAGCCTCACTTGCCCCATTGTTATGAGCTGCATGCTCATGTGTCTCCCCTGCATATGGGACAACCCACAAGTTTAATGAAGGAAAAAAATACTTCCCTGCTCGAGGCAGCTCTCTCCGAAAGTACAGAAAGTTCCAGTTCCTTCCTGGCCTTTGTCCTAATTCTTCAATCACTGTAGTCTGTTGACAGAAAATGACAACCAGTCTTTCCAGAGGAATCAGTCACTGCTCCCTTTTCTGGGCCTTTATGTCCATAATGATCCCTCCCCTCTAGGATCTTGTCCTCAGTTCAGCATCCTCCAGGGATTCCTCCTGCATCCTCCTGACCATTCAGGCCTTTTGCTCCTCTTGCTCAGAATGGAGCTGATGGTGGTGTTGAAAACAGCAGTGATGCCTGCCCTGACCGCAGCAGCCTCCCTCTGAATGCTTTGAGCTAATGCCTATGATTTTGATGGGGGCCAGTACAGCTGATGACGTATTTGGTTGAGGATGGTCTTAAATTTAAGATTCTGAAGCTATATGATATGAATCTTCTTCTGCCCAAGGGAGCTAAGACTTGCTCAACATACCATGATTCATACCTGGATTGAGATGGCTTGGTGCTGCTGTTGCCACCACCTCTGGGTCCCAAATATCCTTTTCTCTGTATGTGGTAGGCCTGGCAGGAAAAGACCTCTAAAGGTCACTGGGTTAGAGGCTGGGATCTCCCTGCTCTCAAGAACACTGACCACTGTGTTGTGAGCATGCTTCCCAAGTTCAAGTCTTAGAACTCTACCCTCCCAGGGTAGCTATTTAGAAGGTGATGCCCAATAGGAGGTATCTAGGTCTGAATGTCTGAATAGCATCCTTGTAGGACCACGCTAGCTTTCACATGAGTTCTGTCTTCTTTTCCACACACATCCATGCATTCTTGGTTTTCTGCCATGGGTAGAGGCAACAACAGGAACCCACCAGACCATGAAGATGCTTGCACTGCTCTCTTGGACCTCCCAACCTCCAGAACATTGACCTAAAGAGAGTCCTTCCCACCACCGGAATGGGCCCTGTCTGTAACTCTTTACAACTTGTGTTCTGGAGTCTGTTTGTCTGTCTGTATTTATATAGGACAGCACAGCTTCCTCCTGGCTACGTGGTCACAGGCAACTAAAAGCTTCTACTATTCCCAAGTCTTCACTTCCTCCCCTGTGAAATGGGCACAGTTGTGGTTGAATCATAGGGTCCTTTAAAGAATGAAATAAGTCAGCCCATGGGGACGCTTTAAAAAGTGCTCAGGCTTTCCAAGCCAAGCATGAGTATGAATGTCTGCAATTAGTACAAGGAAACTTACGGCCAGGAAAAGAGGCACACACCGCCCCTGGTTCAGAGCCTGAGACTTCTTGACTGCTGTCTAAGGACATAGCCATTTCCATAGACACTGATGCATCTCTTGCTCACAGCATCAGAACCATCCTGGGACTCCTCAGTTTACCTGCTGATGCTCTTGGGGACCTCATGGGTTTTCAGATATAAAGGTAGGAGTTTGGGTCTCCTACTTCCTGAACAGTCAGTACACAGCTCATGGATGTTGAGCCCTGAGCCAGGCCAGAGAGCATTGAGAGATGTCCTAGGAGTCACTAACACACTCAAGCCTCAGGACACATGTGGGGAGTGTTTTCCATTGTCTCAGTTTACAGACCAGGAAACTGAGGCACAGGGTAGTCTGTTAAAGAAAGACAAGAGCTTGCATTTGAATTGACCTGACACACTCTATCAGGGTGTCCACAATGTCATATTCTGGGACCCAGACGCCACTCGGAAGAAGAGGGACAGGGACATAGAGTCCTAAGATGATGCCTGGAAGGAGAGGTGAGGCTGAGGAAGTAGACAGAGCAGAGGGCGGGATGCTGCTGTGAATCAGAAACCACTGGGTATGCACTCTCACAGGAATCCATTTTGTCTGGGAATCCAGAGTATTGGTCACTGAGAGAGTGTCCTGGCACAGTTGAAGATCCAATAGGAACCAGCTTCAGGGACACTCCTACACCCAAAGCTATGCAGAGGCTTTCTGGCCCTGTTCCAGTGCCTAGGCTGATGCTGTCTGGGCTGGACATACTGGGTGAGACTTTAAACTCCACTATAGATACTACTGTACCACTCTGCCCCATCTGCAGGGGAGTGCCTTCCTCAAGGGAGATAAACAAAGGAAACTCTTTCCCTGGACCATTAAAAAAAAAAAAAAGATGAGTTAGATACCTTGCGTGCCTGATGGAACCATTTTCCAGCACCTAATAATCAGAGATCAGTCTTCACATGAAACAGAAGCCACACTCTTTGCTGATCTCTAAGCCCTGCTTGATGGCAAATCCATCCACCTGTCTGCTCCCACATACGGCCCTCACCTTTACTCATTTCTCACTCATGCTGGCTCTCTGCTCACGGCAGCTTTGTCCTGATCTCAGGTCCGTTGTACTGCTACTTCCTCTGGAATGTTCTTGGTCCAGATGTCTCCATGGCTGGGACCTTGTCAGTCAACTCAAATGCCACCTCAGGTACCAAACGCCACTCCCTCTCCCCAGCAATGCTCTGGTACCTCTTCTGACTGTGTTGTGAGCATGTCTCTCTCTCTCTGAAAGACTGACCTGTTGGCCTTACCTCTCCTCCCAGGCAGTGGGAGAGGCTTTGCTCTATTCACCACCGACACTTGAACTCAGGCGGGGGCTAGGTTCTGCTGACCTTCATGTCAGCTCTGTTTGATGGAGTAGAATGTGAATCACTAAAAGACACATGCATTTGAACACTTTAATAGTTGCAAAATAAAAAGAAGTAAAGAGTCAACTTCAATACTTAGTGCTCACCAGATTCATCTGATGGGACCAACACACTGGCCAAAGCACACTTAGACGAGCATCCCCTTCAAGCCAAAAGCTACACTCATATGTTGGATGTTGGGATTTCCATTGACACTGATGGTCAGCCATGTGACCCCTATGGACTTCCATTTGCTCACAGATCAGGAACAACAGATCAGGACAACCGATCTCAGCCACCCCAATCTCTCTGAGGCCATAACTCCAGAACAAAACATCTCTGCTCCTCCAGATGACCAACAGAAGGAAGATCCTACCTCTCATCTGGACAAGATGTAGAGGATAACCAGGTGTTCCCCCAGAGTCCTAAAGCATAGCACATTTTCCTAGCTTTACAGTCAGCCCTAAGCAAACAAGAGACTCCGGGGTATCTGGCCCCAGACCTCCATAGGGAGTCTCTCTTGGTAGAGAGTGGGCAGAGTAGGGCCCTATGTAACAGCCTCTCTGACATTCACCATACATGCAAAGCTCCAATCTATGAGTCAGCCGCAACAGGAGAAAGGGACTAAGAAACAAGCTCGGGTCCTGGAAAACAAGACCTCCACTTAGCTAGTACCCTGGGACTAGCTTCAGGTCAGTCACAGCAGCAAAGGAGTTCACAGCACTTCACAGAGAGTGCAGAGCAACCCAGGAAGTGTGTAGCCAATCCTACTCCTTGGACCTCTCCTACTGAAGATCACATTGTTTTGCCTGTGGTTTCTATCAGACAGGCACCAAGCAGCTAGGGGCTTGCTGGGGGTAGTCTTGGTCTGAGGAGCACATAGTGGTGGAGAAGAGACAAAGCCTTCGCCTACACAGAGTACGCCTTACATCCTGATAGAGACAGGAGCCAGGAATAAGTGAGCATACAAATGACCTTAGGTGGTGCAGGTTCTCTACAGACAGTAGAACAGGCGGTATAAAGAGATGAGGAGTACACACAGGCCTGTCTGGGTGTTTATGTCACCACCCAAATATCTGCTGCTGGGAAATTCAGGGCCATGCAACAGAGAGGGACAATACCTTGAGGTCAGAATATATAGAACAATATAGTGAAGTTGGTGAAGTGCTTGCCGTTGCAAACGTGGGGACCTGAGCTCCATCTCAGCACTCATAGAAAACAAACAAATGGATATGGAGGTGGATAGGCAGATCCATGAGGCTTTTGAGCCAGCCAGCCTGTTCTACCCAGTGAGTGCCAAGCTAGTGAAAGATGATCTTAATAAAAACAAAACAAACAAAAATACATGGACAGCAGTTGAAAATGATGATACCATAAATTGTCCTCTGGCTTTTCACCTGCATATACATGAAAATCTCAGAGAGAGAGAGAGAGAGAGAGAGAGAGAGAGAGAGAGAGAGACATGTGTGTGTAAGAAAAAGGCAACCAAGGGGATGAGCATGAATGGAGCCAGTGGAGAGAAGCAAGGAGGCAGTTGGATCTCATGCCAGGCTCCCAGGGATGCTGGGACAGGCCACAAAGGGCTATGGCAAAGCACTTCCCTGTCAGCTGCTCGGTCTTTAATCTCAGTCCCTAAGACATCAACCCTCACACCCTGTGGCTCCTTAGTTGACCATTCAAGGCTGTGGTCATGACAATAGGCAGGTGATTGCTCCTTTATAACGCACAGTACATATTTAGACACAGAGCATAAAAATGCACTACCTCTGGCTGATGCCACACTTGATCCTAGATGTTGGAGAGCAAAATTCTGGAATATGACAGATAGACTATGGCCAGGGAGGATGGCCTACTATCCACAGATACCCCAAGACAAGCTCTTCAGGAGAAGCCCAGGCCAAGTACATACACTCAGCTTCCACAGCTTCCCTCTATGGAGATCAAGCCTCTAGGGTCCTGACCTCTGCGGATCTGCAACCCTGAGTCTGATCTTAGAATGATTCTGCATGGTCTTCCTGTTAATTCTGGTGCTGTTTTCTCACCACGGTCCTCTCAGATGCACCTTTACCTGCTCTCTCTCTCCTCTGAACCCTTTCTGAATCCTCCACACCTCCTAGCCATATCAACCATGAGAGAACTTCTCGCTCAGCCCCCTAACCCTGACCAGTCAGCCCCTATCCCGGGGCTTTGTCTGCACCTTGAACTCCACACATTTCAAAGGACTTCCTCCCTATTTGGTGGGCTCCCTCCAGAACTTGCTTCCCCATCTTGATCATGTGAATGGTAGGGAATTTTTAAAACTAGTATATCAGTGCTTAGGTTCTGCCTCAGAGCGCACAAATCAGAATCTTCACAATGGGAGCCAGGCATTATAGTCTTATAAACCTTTTATGATACCAAGGTGTAGCCACAATTAGGAACTGAAACCTTTTATGATCCCAAGGTGTAGCNTCAGAATCTTCACAATGGGAGCCAGGCATTATAGTCTTATAAACCTTTTATGATACCAAGGTGTAGCCACAATTAGGAACTGAAACCTTTTATGATCCCAAGGTGTAGCCACAATTAGGAACTGAAACCTTTTATGATCCTAAGGTGTAGCCACAATTAGGAACTGAAACCAGCTCCCATTAGAGAGTTGCTGCTGGTCCATGGACCACGGATCGAATAGTGAGGCTTCATAGGCAGTTAGATTTGAAAAGTGGGGAGACAAAGAGGCATCCATAATTTTCTAGCCACAAGTAAATGCCTATTGTGGAGCCCCCTGTGATGCTGAGAAGATGTTTCTTGGGGGAAAATATCAGCAAAAGATTCTGAGATTAGAAAGTTCCATAACATAAAAATATTACAGGATCCATTCTGTTATGCATGAAGTACTGAACAGAGGTACTTAGTACATAACAAGGGCTCAATGCATGATACTTATGCTACATAGGTTAGCATATTTCATTATCACTCAAGGAACTCCACTCCAGTCCTCAAACCAAATGAGCTGTCAACTTTCCAAACCCTGATAATGCCAGACAGAGCCCCACAGACTCCACCTGGCCTGAAAGACTGCCAACGTGTTACCCTCTCAGTTCCTTCATGCATTTGATCTGTTTCCCAGGAGCTATGCATACACTTCCTCAGTTTGCTTATGGCTGGTAATGAGTGTTTGCTATGGACAGGGTCTGTCCAACTTGTGCCCTGAGAACAACCTAGACTGAAGGAACTAGCAGCCCTGGTGGCTGACAAGGAAATTCAGAAGGGCATGATCAGAAACATACCTGAAGGTTTGCCCCAAGCAAACCCATACTTTCCTTGCTTCTCAAATCCCAATTGCTAAGCTTTTTCATCAACATACAGGGCCTTGTTCTGCAGGTGAGAGAGACTGGGGTACCGCAGGCCCGGCAGGGCTCACGAATTCCCAGGCGACCCCAGGCAGCTGAACCCCCTGAACAGCACGTTGAGTGGCAGAGCCACCGCATGCTCTGATGCCCGCCTCCTTAATGTCCCCCTAGGACCTCTGCCACTTAACTACAATCGGTGGGCGGTTGATCTAACGAGTGGGAATATCACAGTAAATTTCCACTTTGAACATTTGCCCAAAGTTCTGTTTAAATGGTGACTCAAATTGCAACATTGTGTGAGAAAGGACAGCAGCTCTTTAGAAAAGCATCCTGTTTGATATAAGTACAGAAGATGTAGCTTGTTTGTGAAATCGCTTGTACATTTCCGCTTCACCACAGAGAATGCTTCCCAGGCATTCCCATCTCAAAAAGCTAAGTGGAGAGTTGTAATTTGAGAAATACGAGGAAGGATTTCTTGAAACAGAGAATTGAGTCATGTACGCAGTGCCTTTCCTTCTCAGCTCACTGTATATATACATATATACACAGAAGGAATGAGAAAGGGTAATTAAGGGAAAACCAAGACTACCCATTGAATAAGTAAATGAGACAGAATAAAAACTGAACAGAAGAGTGAAAATCAACAATCAGGCGCACTTTGATGCCTGGGTGCCCAGAAATTCCAGAGTCATGGGCACAATTCTGGGAGAGATTGACTTCAAATGATGAATCTTCAGATAAATAAAAATACTGGTAGCTGGCAAGAATATTCAAGTTAGGAATGGTATTCAGTGGGCAATCCCCAGAGTCAACTGATTCTAAACTTCGCAATGAAGGAACTTTAAACACCTCCCCTATTCTCAAACCACACTCTCCACATTGATTAAGCCATGATATCTGAGAGGGGTTCTCGGGTTCCCTTAATGTTTCCTATAGGATTCCAACATGTAGCCAACTGGGGAATTGGGGCATTCAGTGTCTGTGCTCATAACCGGTCAGGATCCAACCAGACCAGTGACTCTGCACCCACTCACTCTGTAGACTAATACACTAATGCCAGCCTCATCTCTAGAAATTCCTCCTACTTTATGGCGCTTAGATCCCAGAATTTTTACTATATCCCCAGGTGTTTCTAATGTGTACATAGCCTGGTAGTCGGCCTCTGATCCAGGTGCTTCTGCCAAGATTCCTTCTACTGGTTCCATGTTAAAGATATAGGGTATTCAAGGTGAGAATGCATCTGAGGAATGTTTTTGTCCAGTAGATTCACTCATCTTTACTTGGAAAGCAGGGCTCCTAACTTTGGAGGAGCCTGTGGATCCCTTTAATCCTTATCAAACTGCTGGCTGATTGTCTATGTGTCTGTATTCATATACATACATATTCAGAGAATATCTCTAGCTTTTGTCAGATGTTCAAAAGATTTAAGACAAGGACTGGAGAGATGACTCAGCAGTTAAGAGCACTGGCTGCTCCTCCAGAGGTCCTGTCCTGAGTTCAATTCCCAGCAACCACACGGTGGCTTACAACCATCTATAATAGGATCTGATGCCCTCTTCTGGCATGCAGGTTTACATACAGAGCATTCATACGTAAAATATAAATCAGAATTTTTAAAAGAGTTAAGACTATTGACTTAAAAGCAAGAACAACTTGATAGATTCAAGAGAATTAAAGTGTAAATGGAATAAATTTGGTCTCAGCTACAATTAGGATTTAAGCATACCTATTCCCTGCCTCCTAGTAGTTGTATGCCCTTATTGCAGGCTTAGTTCAGAAATCTGGATAAAGAGACAGATGTGAAGATTCCAGATCCAAGTACCAAAGCAGAAATCGTGTGCCTGGGAGTGGGATCAGCACTATACTAGCTGGTAATTCTCATAGGGAGATAACTTTCCCAACATAAAGGGGGCTGTTCCTTCAGATGCTTTACGTCCCTGTCCCTAGCTGGGGAAGGATAGAATGGTTTGTTTTTTTCAATAATGGCTTCTGTAAACAATTTGTCTTAGTTTGTATCCTGGTGTTCTCTTACTAACCATGTCACATTGGTAAATGTTGGTTAATCGTCTTTTTATATATTTCTCATATAAAGTGGGAGATAAATACTTCTAAGACTGCTACAAAGAATAGATAATAGAATACCTATAAAAGTCTCTGAGTAATATTTAGACCAGTAGCCCAGTATATTACTGGTATTTACAGGTTTGTTTTCTTATTCTTATACCATATTGATCTTGTCCAAGTTACTGAGCTTCCTTGAGTTTCATTCACCAACCCATTATGCAAGGAATCTGACCCAGTTTCCTTCACAGTGTTATCATGATGATGAAATAAAAAAAGTCAAAGGTTCATTCAGCCTTCCACATCTACAGGTTATACATGTAACTGCAGATCCAACCACAATTCAACCCAACAGGAGTCATCCAACCATGCATCAAAGCTATTACCCCAAACTGGACCATACTGAATACACACTTTTTCTCATCATTATTCCCTAAAGTCCATGGCATAGTAAGTCTCATGTTAGTATTGTTGTAGACTTTCTCAGGAATCTGGAGATCATTTAAAGTATACAGGAAGATGTGTGGTGGCACTATGCCAACACCAGACCTTTCATGTATAAGGGGCTTGAGCATCTGTAGAATTTAGTACCCTCCGGTGTCTCAGATCCAGTTCTCCACATATATTAAAGGACACTTCATCCTATATCCAGGGAACCTATATCTCACAGGAAAGGGTCACCCTAAAATGCAGATACCTTTGCTGTTTGGGATTCCAATAGCTGAGCAGTTTCTGTGTCAGAATGCAGCCTTTACTCTTACACATCTGGCATCCTGGACAGTGCCAAACCTTCCTGTCACATGGGTAAATGGCAGCCATACTTCACCGTGGCTGCTGCAGACTCTACTTCACATTAGAGAATCACACCAGTCACTAGAAAAATAACATATGGGCCACCAGTCCTCGTCTGTCCCAGACCTGATCTCTCTCATACCAAGCCTTCACAGGAAGACAGTTCCCAGACTCTTACAAAAGCCTGTCCTGTCTATCAGGACATCCACCACTGCACAGTGCTCCATGACCAGCCCAGTCAAAGCAGAAATATCACTAGAACCTCAAAAAAAGAATCAATAAAACTTCAAAGTGAGCAATTCTCACTTACCTGGAGTCTGCTTAGTCGTGCGCACAGGGGTGTAGTGGTTTTTCGAGGTTGATCGGACTGGTGTGTTCTCTTTGGGAGAGGTATCGATGGCCGAGATGGTTTCTCTTTCACAGTGTGCTATGGGGATTGGTCCCTGTTGTCTCAGTATGTCAGCCAGAGCCCTAAATAAGGAGAGTACACAGTGAGCCTTGCTGATTGGGTGCACACAACCACAAAGACGCCAGCTTACTACCATAGGCATTCTGTTGAATGTTTGAAAACCTGTAGAAGGAGCCAGAGATAAGGCTATGAGCACTCAAAAGATGGTTTCATTTGCTGCTGGTCTACAGGGGTAGAGGAGAGAGGTTAGCATGACCCTAAAATGCTGTGCGCATAGTATCTTTTCCTACAATTTATTTCACATCTGTAAACAATAAGCCCTTTCAAAACACTAGTTTTCCTGATACCCATATATGCCACAACAGCATCCTCAGTATCCCAGAATGACCTAGCTACTGGTCCTCCAGTGCAAAGGAGATTACTTTGTCAGGGAGCCCAACCTTTCCGTCCTCAAATACATGCCATGTAGCACGCATTAGAAAGTGGTGACTCACGGAAGTGCAGCCTACAGCTCCTGCTACAAAGAAAAGCATGTCTTAGGTGTTAAAACAAAAAACATAGATCAAAAAATAAAAACCACCCAAAACCAGGATAAGCGTCAGGATGCATGGATGGTGCAGACATGCAGTTCAGAGTAGGAGGTATGTGCACATGGGTAGACACACAGACACACACAGCCAGACTGCCAGGGCAGACACTCGGTGACCAGAGCTCTGGCTTTATCGACACACACCAAGCTTCAACTTCCAAACAGGCATGTAGTGGGGACTCAGCAGACATCAATCACGGCAGAGATGGGGTGGGGAGGATGCCTACTTCTGTCCTCCAGGGACTCGCAAATTAAAACAAGTCCTTCTGCCACCAGGTTTTAAGCAGGAATCCCTCATTTATATGTGACATGAGATACCCACTGGCCCTGGGAAAAAAGAGAGACACTTAGGAATGATGGAAGGGAACAGGAGGAGCATGTGGCAAGCCACAGCAGACCACTCCCATTCAGTATCATTCCAGTTACTGGCAAAGCCCTATGCCTCCACTTTTGCATAAGTAGAGCCCAAACTCTCCCATCTTCTCAGGGTCTCCCTATGGCACGTGCCTTCAAAGCCTCTCCCATCTGAGATACCCCAGCCCTTCCCATGGTTTCTCATGTCCCTATGTTCAGCTCCACAGCTCCATCCTCTTGAAAGTGACAACCACGACACTTGATGGATATGTCTAAGGTGAGTTGTTTCTTTCCTCTGAGCTTCCTGTGACACAGTGAACCTGCCTTGAAGAGCATCAAGTTGGCAATCTTATCATTCAGCGGCACTTATACAGCAATTTCACATTTTCCAAATGCTTTTGCCTAGCTGGCTTTCCATTCTCTCAGCCTGTCAAGAAGGAGCAGACACTCTCCGCCTACCCTGTTCGCTCTGCTGAACTGGCAGCGAGGGCTAAGGCAGAAGCCAAGTGCTCTATGAAGGAAACCCAGCTAGTTTAGGGTCCAGGCTAGAGAGTCATCATTCGGGGCCTGGGAAGAAGGGAATTGCCTAGAGAGAGAGAGAGGCACAGGAGAGGAGAGGTCCAACTCCCAGGTTGTCCACTGCTGAACCGTGAACCACCAGTAAATCTTAGTCTTTGACACAGAAATTTAACAATTTTCCCCCATCAGTGAAATACAAGGTTTATATAGAGACAAACTTTAAGATCCTTCCTGATTCTAATACTAAATTCTTTCATGTATCTTTTTCAACTGCACACCCATGTTTGGTATCTTCAGTCCTTCACCCTTTAAATTCTTAAACACGCCTTCCTATCACCTCTCTGTGGTTAAAAAGACTGGATTACAAATTATGATAGACATATAGGTCAAAGGAATATAATTGAAAATTCAAGAACAAACTCCTACATTTATACTTAAATCTTTTTCAACAAAAAACACAAGTGTTAGGGCTGGAGAGCAGATTCAACAGTTAAGAGAGCACATTGCTCTTCCAGAGAAGCCAGGTTCAGTTTCTAGCACTCAGGTTGGGTGACTCACAGCTGTTTGTAACTCCAATTCCAAGGGATCCAATGTCCTCTTCTGACCTCCTTGGGCACACATATAGTGCACATAAACTCATGCAAGCATACCCTAATTAAAAAAACACATCTTTTTTAAAAAAATTAAATAAATAAATATAACTCCAAATGCTATTCAGTAGAAAAAGAACATTTTTCAAAAATGTCCTAGAGCAACTAGCTTTCCATGCTGGGCTGTTAATCTCACATTATATACAAATACATACAAATTAATTCAAAAAGATCCTACACCTAAATGTTAATCCAAGCACTATACACTCTTAAAATACAAATGCAAATCATTGTGGTTTCTTAATTTGGTGATAACATGTGACACTGGAAATACAAGCAACACAGCAACAGGAGAACACGTGGAGATATTCAAAACATCGGTATCTAAGAGGAAACCATCACGGGAGCTGACAGAATCCAAAAAATGGGAGAAATACTTGTAAAATATATCCCATAAGAGGCTGTAGAGATAGCTCAACAGGCAAGAACACTTGTTGCTCTTGTAGAGGACCTGGGCTCAGTTCCCAGCACCCACACAGCGGCTCATGATCATCCATAAGCTTAGTTTCAGGAGATCCAACTGATGCCCTTCTGACCTCTGCAGACACCAGACACACACAAGATTTACACACATACATTTGGGGAAAACACTCATACACATAAAATAAATTCTAAAAAAAAAATAATCTACAGAAAGAATCTTGAAAGTTGACAATAAAACACTCCCTGGTTTAAAAATGGATGCAAGATTCAAACAAGCATTTCTCTAAAGTGATGGCACCACTGATTCTTAGGGAAATGGCCCATAAAAGTCACATTGTAGTGTCTATGCATACCTTTTCAGACAGCCATAGCTGAACAGGCAGTTAATGCCAAGTGCCAATGAGGATACAACCATGACTTCTTCACACTCCTGTGCTGGGGATATAAAAGCTCAGCTCCTTTGCTAAACAGTTTAACAGTTCCCCAAAATGCTAATAACACAGCAAATATGTGGCCCAGCCTACTCCTAGGAGAAATGAAAACAGACCTGCACAGAACTTGTATATGAAGAAGGTTAATGGCACTATGAATAATAGCCAAAAAGCAGGAGCAAGACAAATGCTCATTGGTTCGTGACTGGATAAGCAAACTGTATTGTGCTCACACAACAGAATATTAATTGGTCATAAAAAGGAAAGGAGTACTGATAGACACCACAGCATGGAAGTACCTCAAAACACACCCCCAAGTGAAAGGAGACAGCCCAAAGCCTAGATTTAAATAAAGAAGCAGGCTGGATACACCTATGGAGAAAGGGGGCTGCTACAGGTATGGGCTTTCCTTTGGAGAAGCTAATAATACAAAAAGTTTAAACAATGGTGGCAGCTGCTGAAGACAGAACATATACAAACCACAATCTTGCATATTTGGAAATTTAAGGATGAATATTCCATTAGGTAAATTACATCTCATTAAAGCTAGTACTGAAGAAACGTCTCACTGATTTGCTTCCCATGTGCTTAGAGAGATACCTGTCTACTTTTCTGATGGCCAGGAGGAAGAATGGAGTCACGGGGTTAAACATGTGATGAGCAGGACTGACTCTACATGAGTAACTCTCAAGAGTCAAGTGATTTTGTTCCCACCTTTCTGTCCTGGGACAGCTGGCCATATCTGGAGACATTCTGGTTGTCCTGACAAGCAAGGCGGAAGTGCTGCTGGTGTCTGCCATGTGGCACCCAGAGATGGGGCTCAGTATCTTACAGTGGACAGGATGGCCAGCCAATCATGACAGCTACCAAGAGTCAACAGTGGTGAGGTTGGGGGGGGGGACCAAGAGAAATCTGCTCAGAACTGGGTGAACTAAGTGGCTAGTTCTATAAGCATCCAATCAAGACTGAATGCCAGCAGGTCTGGGGATACAGAGAGGCTAAAGACTCTAAAGCGAGTGTCCTTTCTGTTGGAGTCTCCATAGTCCCTCAACTCTTATCACTTGCCTAGAAGTGATGCACAGAAAGGAGTAAGGTAACCTGTCTGATGCCATATTTTTGTCTACGGGGCGATGTAAGTGGGTTCTCCTGAGAGTTTTCTATCTCCCACAACTGTGGGGCCTGTAAAGACCATTTCCCAAGAAGACCTGCTTAATAATCAACTCCCTAAAGAGCAGTGGGCTCAGTGGATCTAAGTGAGTGAGGTCTGACTAGCTGCTTGACAATGAGTTAGAACTCTGGGCTACAGCTGACCTAGACTATGTGATTATAGGAAACTACTCCAGAGTGATCGTCTGTGGCCCGATAGGCTTGGCTGATTGGAATCCCAGTCCAGTGGGAAAGGTGGTGTTTTAGGTAGGGTTTCTATTGCTGTGAAGAGACACCATGACCACAGCAACTCTTATAAAGAAAACATTTAATTGGGGTGGTTCGCTTACAGTTTCAGACTTCAATCCATTAGCATCATGATGGGGAGCATGGTGGTGGGCAGACAGACATGGTAGCTGAGAGTCCTACATCTTGCAGGCAACAGAAAGTTGAATGAGACACTGGGCAGTATCCTGAGCATAAGAAACCTCAAAACCTGCCCCCACAGTGACACACTTCCTCTAACAAGGCCATACCCACTTCCTAATAGGGCCACTCCCTATGAGATTATGGGGGGCCAATCACATTCAAACTACCACAGGTGGATTAGCTAGAATATGTGTTTCCAAAAGCCCTTTATAGACCTCCTCACCACATGCAACATCCATGACAGAATGATGGCCAGGCATAAGCTCCTGGTCCCTATCAGGTCCTTAACATTCTTCAGAGTTTAGCCTTTCCCATTGTCCTTTTCCCCAATGGAGAAGATCTGAGCAGTGTGCCCTGTTAGCCCCCCGACTGTCCATTCCCTTAGCTCAGTGACCTCCCTCTTTGCTCTGGTTCCTCTCTACCTTCCATTCCTCACTCTCCAGGGTGTTTGATAAATATTATTCTAATTCTGAAATGTGTGATCCCGCTCTCACCTAATTAATTTGGATATGCCAGAGGAAATGGGTTAAGGTCTGAGCTACTTTCTAACCACAGGAAAGAAACCTGGTCACGGAGGAAGAACTGAGGAGGCTTTGTAAGAGTGGGCAGCAACTTTCAGGGACTGGGGGGACCAAGCAGATGTGGAGGCAAAAGAAGGGGGAAGAAACAGGTCAGGGCAAAGAAAAACTAGGAGTTAGAGCCAGAAGAACATGAAATAATAAAGTGGAAGGAGGAGAAGAAGAGGAGGAGAGAGGAAGGAGAGACCCAGACCAGAAGCCAGAGAGGGAGAGAGGAGACAGAGAGAGAGTCCAGTAGAAAAGGCAGGAGAGAAAATGAAAACCAGAGAAAGGAAGGGAAATAAAGAGAAAGCCATTCAGAGCGGCTGCCTGCTCGCTCCAGCTGGGCCTACTAATTTAGCAAATGCCAGGTGATATCTGGGCATGCAGAAACAATTAGCAAATGAGTGATTTGGGTCAAGTTTATTTGTTTGCTAAAAATATGGGGTAATATTGTCAACGGTCTCAAGGAAATGTGGATAGAAAGCTTTTTCAAAAACACATTCAGAGACAGGAGAGGGAACCAGGGGAGGGTTAGAGAAAAAGAAATTCGGGAGAGACACAGAGAACTGGCCAAGTGAGGGAGCAAGGCCAAGACTCCACCCCACCAGGAACCTGGTGTCCCATCATAGGTAAGGACAACCAATGTACTTAATTTAGGAAGTTGGGGAACACCTTCACTCCCAGTCCTCTTCCCTGTCCATCATACCGGCTGCACTATCAAACATATCAAGCCAAGGAACTCTTTTGCCTAAAAACTCCGTTTTCTTGCTGATTTCCCTGTTCCTTCTCCTGTGATAGTTTCCTGTAGTGCGAGCTTCTTGGGGGAGGGCCGATTAATTGAGAAACAAATCCAATTCTGAGCCCTCAGCTGGGAAACGTGGGCCCTCCTCAGTCCTGGGCATTGCACTTAGTCATCAGGATGGTGGAAATGCCATCTTACCTTCCAAGAGCACTTGGTGTCTAAGTGTGCTTTCCTGCCTAGCCCCCTGCCTTTGCTTCTAGCACTGTGACCTTTACAGCTGTAGTACACAAATTTTTACTGAGGATTTAAGGCTCAGACTTCACTCAGCACTCAAACAAGATGGAACAGAAATCCGAAGTCTGGACTTTGTTACTTGAACCTGAGCATCCTTTGGTACACAGAGACCACCTCTCCTATGTATCTCACCTTCTTTCCTCTTCAATGATTCTTTCTGCTCTCCCCAGATGGACTGGTGCCCTACTTTGCTTTTGTTTTTTTCTTTGTCCTTTCATTTTTTTTCTGTGCTAAACACCGTGACCCAAAAAACAACTTGAGGAGGAAAGGGTTTATTTGACTTATATTCTAATCACAGTCCATCATTGAGGAAAGCCAAAGCGGGAACCTGGAGGCAGGAACTGAAACAGAGGCCATGGAAAAATGCTGCTTACAGGCTTGCTCCCCATAGCTTGCTCAGCTTGTTTTCTTATATAACCCAGGGCCACCTGCCCAGAGGTGACACCATCCAGAGTGGACTGGGCCTTCCCACATCAATCATTTGTCAAGAGAATGCTCTCACGGGCTTGCCTACGAGCCAATCAGATGAAGGCACTTTTCTCAACTGAGGTTCCCTCATCTCAGATGACTCTAGGCCTTGTTAAGATGATCAAAACTAACCACTAGGGCCTGCTGATTTAGCAAGCGCCAGGGTATATGTGAGCATGGAGAAGCTACTAGCAAAAGCCTGGATCAAGTCCAGTTGCTCACTAGCTTGAATATCTACTGTATGCACTTAGGCATCCATTCATTCCACCCACCCATCTATCCACTGACCCATCCATCCATCCTCCTATCCATGTAGCCAGCCATTTACCCACGCATCCTCTATCCTTCTTCGTCTCACCCATCTACCTATCCATCCACTGCACTCACCCATCCACTCATCTATCACCCACCCACCTATCCATCCATCCATTCACTCACACACATTCATTAATCCCATTCTCCCCCATCGATCCACCCTTCTTTCCTTCTAGCCTCTTAATCACAGACTTTCCCTCTTAGATCCCTATCATGGTCTCTGAACAATAGAACTTTAGAGAGTATTCCATCTTTAGCCAAAAAATCAAGCTGGATCTCTGACCTCAGCTGCCTCTCAGCCACTCAGGTCTATTTGTCACCATGAGTCATTAAGACCAACAACTTTGAACACCACCGATTTTAGCAGCTAATCTTTTGGTCAAATGAAAACCTTAAACAGGCACAACTATACTTCATTAGATCCTGGCTCTGCATGAGGCCAGAGTAAGGAACCAAGCCCTTCTCTGTTAAGCTCTGGTCTCTTGGCCTTTGTGAATGACCCAGTTTGAAAGCAAACATGGCAAAGGAACACAAAATGAAACTTTAGACTTTCCTACCTTACTTTCCACTCATCAGGAGATAGACGGTCAAAGCCAGGTCCTGTGGAATAAGTGAGAAGCTGGGACCCCTCAGCTCACCTTCTAAGTCCCTGGTCTATTAATAACCTCTTCGTGAGAACCCAGAAATAAGCCACGTGGACTTTAGTAGCAGCCTGAGCCATATCAACTCTTCAGAAGGCAGAAAATATACTCAGTCCAGTAAGTTGTTCCACACCAAGAACAAGACCAGTGGGACCGTCATACCCCAGTCACGCCCTTTCTCCTTCAGGGAGGGAATAGGAAGAAGCTGACGGTGCTGAGGAGGTATGATAAAAGGCCAAGTGATGGACTTGTCCACGAATAAACTACTGCAGCTAATGTTCCTAGTCCTGAGGACCAATGAGAACAACGCCTGTTTCTGAAGACATTTCCCAAGACATCCCTGATTCATTGTGTATCCTAAATATAATTAATTCTTTTCTCTTGTCACAAAGAAGGTAAATGCTTGATAAGAGGGATCATCGGCCTCACTTTGGGTCCTCTTTGCAGAGAAGGCAAAGTAAAATGTACAGTTTAGGAAAGGGGACTGATTCTTGAAGCTGCAAGGCAGATCATGGAAGCTGGTGTTGGGTTTTTCCCTGTAAAGCTCTGATAGCTGCTTCTTTTACATTTCCCTAGAAGTGATGTATAAAAGCTCTATTCCATCTAGGTAAAGGATTCCAGTTATCTGAGTTGCAAATAACTGAGTTCTTACTGGCACTGAACTTGAGGACAAGCTGGCGTTCTCTTTGACCTCTCCTTTGCCTCGCTCTTCTGGACAGTTGGATTGTTTCTATCCTCCAAAATCTGCAGTCAGGACAACTGAAATGAACATATTTTTAATAACCTCGGACCAAGGAGAATGGCTTAATTTATGTCTCCCTATTCCCAGTTCTCTCACAGTCCACTTGAAAAACACAGCTGCTGGCTTTGTGTGTGCACAAGACCGCTCTCCTCACACAGAGGCGCAGAATGGATGTGGGGATCTCATTTGTTGGTTAACAATGTCTATGCATCTGCAGGTCTGAGTTGTCCCCAGCACAATTGGAATTCATCATGGCCAGTAAACATCCCTGCAAGGAAAGGGCAGCCTGCTTATTCCGTTTTTCAAGTAAGCAGAGCCAGTTGCTGCTGCCCCATGTGTGCCTGTCCTGAGACTGCCGATAGGGAGCCCATCAAGAGTCTACAGCATCTGTAGCCCCACTCATTCCTAACAGCATTCTCACCCCCCCCCTTCCTCCAGACCCCAGGAAACATAATGAAGATTTACCCTGGTCTAAGAAATTCAGAAGAATCAAGCCCAGACTTTCCAGCAATCTTTAGGTGATTTGAGAATGAATCAGATTTGAGTGTGTCAAGTGTCGCCACTGGCTAATTGAAAGCAGTTGCCAAGACGGGTTAGCATAACCACACGACTAACCACATGACAAGTAAGTTTATAAAAGCACCTTCGTGGAAGGTGCCGATTTATTGTAGAGTTGGTTAGTTTGGGTTGGTTTTGATTTTTTTTTTTCATTTTGTTTTGCTTTGCTTCTGCTGTTGGCAGAGATCTCAGTTTCTAGGTGAGCAAACACAGACAGCAGAGCCTGTTGACCAAATGCTGGGATTCTGAACTAGGGAACCTAAGTTGGGATCCTGGCCATCTTGGTACACTAGTACTCATTAATCAGCTACTTACATTCCCATGGCTCTGTTTTCTCATTTAAAAATTAAGCCAAAGTAATAAGGCCTATACATGTGTGTGTGTGTGTATGTATATGTGTGTGTATATGTGCACAGTCTACCTCTTAGGGTTATCATGAAGATTAAATTCATTAATATTTGTAAAACACTTACAATAGAGCCTGGTGCCTTTGAAGCACTAAGTAAATATTTGACTAACTAAATCTTAACTGGGCTCAGCCTACAGAAACACAGCCGTAGCATGGGTGGAAGAGGGAAATCGTGGGGACTGACTCGACAAAGTTGATATAACAAAACTCTCAAATCACATAGTCTAGCCATGGCCATGGTCATCTTGGGAGGAACCATCCGCAGACCCCATTCCCTACCACAGCCTAATGACCAGAAGTCCACCTGCTCACACGCCAGGTGCTTTTGAGCCCTGTACTTGGACTTGGAGAGGCAGGTGCAGCGAGAGTATGTGTTCCTGTGCACCAGGCCATGGCATATCATGTTTTGCCTGTCAGCACAAGGAAACACCAAGATAACGGCCCATAGAGAGACAGATGATCCACACAGGAGCAAATACACTGATTACTTTGGGGGCTTGGGTGGACAGGCACATCAACCTGACTAAGGAAACAGTCAGTTGGTCTCTTATTCATCTCTTCTCTTTTTTCCTTTCTGCTTCTCTCTACCTATCTTCTCATTCTTTCAGGTAAGTATAAAAATTATCATCATCCCCATGCTCAAGTAAATAACGTTAATTCAAGTAAACTCTATTCAGTCAGTCACTTGGTCATTTTCATTTTGCTAAGTACTCTCCCAGTTTGACCAAACTAGGCTGATACTTCCTGCACAGCCCTATTGATGGAACCTGCAACCAAGAAAAGTTGCTCCCTTGAATTTCTTTTTTCAACCAGCTTTCCTAGAGAACCCTCTGAGTCTTTAAGCTCTTTGAGTGACTAGGTTCCATGTGTGGTTGGTATCCCCTAGATGGACAGCATCTGCATAGCCAGAGAGACTGGAAGTCACATCCCATGGGAAGACTTCTATGGATATCGATTCAAATACTGGATCCTGAAAAGAGGATGGAGGGGCCCTGACTGTTGTCCTTGAGGAGGTGTTTTGCAGTCTTGTGGATGTAAGGAGTTAGTTTGGGTTCTCCAATGTCAACTAGAAAAGCATCCTAACAATAGACTAGACTGTCTGCAGAATAGATAAATGGATGGACACCTACACCCCAAGAGGAGAGGAGATGATACCCAGATGAAAAAGCATTATAAGCCCTTTTCTATCAAGAGGATCTATAAGAAGAACATGCTAAAAACCAAGCATCCTTATGAGGTCATTTGCAGAGGATAAGGTCTACAAGATAAGGAATGAATAAGGATAAGTGTATTCTCTTCCATCCCCAGGGATGCCTCTCTTTTAAGTGAAGATGTCACCTTTGTCCTGACTTTCCAGGTGTGTTGGGGTCAGGATAGTCCAGAGAAGCCTATAGTGCTCCAATATATTCACCCGTATCCCGCATCCCAGTTAATAGACCAGAGGGGCCAAGGGACTCACTGAAGATCATGGCGACAGTAAGTGACAGAAGTGGCCTGCTATCTTGACATTCAGAAAATGCTCTAAGGCAGGAAAAGATGGATGACAAACTCCAGAAGCAAGAGGAAAGACCTTTGTTATCTGTCCCTTGAGAGTACATAAGCAGATGACGGTAGGATGTCAAAGTTCTTTTTCAAGGGTGCCTGCTTTTGGCTATTCTCACAGGAGGTGTGGCACTGCCTCCTCCTAACAGTGGTGTTGGAACAGCAATTTAGGCGGGAGTTCCTTAGGCCACTGAGCAAGACCCTCAGTGGGAACAAAGGCAAATCTCAAAGTCTTCTGTCCCCCAGAAGTAGGGCAAGCTGTCTGAAGTTGGCCTCTGAACCCCTTTCTTCTCGGGGCCAGCTGGTTACCCTGCAGCTATGACATTATAACACTACTTCTCAAAGCCCAAAGAGTTGTAGATTCTAATACATAGGGAAATGAAAAGAGAAAAGAAAGAAGGATAAGGGAAATTGGATATAGTTTCCAGAGGGAATTCAAAAGACTCATTCTATAACAGTCGGGGTAGGTTAATCCCAACTGGTGAAACAGGAATTACAGAACGTATTCAGAAAATAACTGTCCGTGTGCATGCACACACTTGGGTACAAAACTGAAGATTCAACCAAGGCCTCATGCGTGGTAGGCAGGTACTCTATCCCTAGCTGTCTTTTGCCTTTTTGTTTTAAAAGAGGGTCTCACTAAACTGCCCAAACTCTATATAGTTCAGGTAGGTCTTGAACTTGTGGTCTTGTGGCTTCAGTTTCCAGAATAGCTAGAAACAGGCCTAAAGCCACCAGACTCAGCTGGAAAATAACACTTTACTGTTCCTTGAGCCATTGTAGGGTTTTAAATGAACTTTAAAAATACAAAAATAAAATAAAGCTGATCTTTGGAAGGTATTTTTTTGGATAGATATGAAAGATTAGCCATTAGCATACCAACTGTTTACCTGGCCTGCTTAGAGACAATCTGTTATCCATGGTAGTGGTTGGGTGGTGTACGGCCCAGCACAATCTTGGCAGTCTTATCTGAGATACTAATCTGTTCATCATAGCTTTTTATCAGACAGAGAAAATACAAAAAAAATCATCCAGGTCCAATTTGGGTAAATTTTAAATTAGCAGCATCAGAATCGATGCACTTTAATGAAGTCACAGTTGGATGAATTCAAGAAGAAAGGCTGGAGAGGGAAGGGGTTGGAAAGGCAAGATAGAAGTGACCAGGCATCAAGAGCAGGACAGATGGGAAAGCAGTAGCCGCAGAGGAGACATCGCAAGTCACAAGATGATACATTTTAATGATGCGACTTGAAAGGGAAGAGAGAAACATAGCAGACGCTTCCTCTTTGCAAATGCTCCAGGGTGCAGAGAAGAGGTGCTCACTGCATGGACATGGGTCCTCAGTCTGAAGCTGGCTCTGAGTCATCAAAACACAAACGACCTGTCCTGGTTCCCCAAGCCTGTGGGCTGTCACTCCCAGGAAACTTTGTGCAGATTTCTTTACACGCAGTCATAAGTCAGAGACAGCTGACTAGGGGCATTGCAGAAGGGCAGCACTCCAGAGTCTTCCTCATGCTCTGAAGCAGCATCGGTGTCTGGACTGGTATCCTGACAATCATTCCACGGAGGTGGCTTAATGGGAGGCTTGCTCATCCTCCAAAAGAGCCGCCTAAATACCAGTGTGAGGTCCTAACTCCTCTCTCCTGCTGAAATCTGACCCTGATTCCAGAACTGGGGGTGGAGGGGAACCACTTCCCAACAACTGTCTGCCTGTTCCCCACCCTTCCACCCCCGGATCCATCTGCTAAACCCCAGTAAAGAGCTTAAACCCCGAGCCCTAGGAAAGGAGAGAATGGAAGAAATCTAGAAGGCACTCTCAGATTCCACTTAATTAACAGACCATCCCAGGGCCCGTGTCCCTCCCCACAGAGCAGCTGGAGTGCAGGAAGAGGGAAAAGAGTGGAAACCACACTTCCCAGAAGAGGACATTTGGCTAAGAGAACAACCAATATGTCCAGAGGACAGGTGTCCTGAGTAATGAGACTTTAATGCAGAAGCTAATGGGAACAGGACATGAAACCAAATGCCAGAAAAACAAGGAATAATGAGCATGTTTGAGAAGGCTACAGGAAGCAAAGACTCTTCTACCAACATCAGGGCACAGGGCCAAGGTTCTAGTCACCCAGAGCCTTGCTGGAACGTTAGCTCCCAGGGCCCTGGAGATGGGAACAGTGGCTTTAGGCAAGGAGGATCCTGGGAGAGCAAAGAGCCGGAAGGAGGTAAGGAGGACCGAAAACAGCGCTCTGCAAGAGCTGGGTTCCTGGAGGCTACTGAACCTGCTTCCACAGCCAGGGACTCTGCTCAGGTACCCCTGCTGTGGTCCTGCAGACCAGGTGGGTGGGTCCCACGCTGGCTGGCACCCAGAGATAACAGCTGGAGGCCACACCCAGCTGTGGCTATTAGGAAGTCTCAGGATTCCTTCCTCCTCCTGTGCCCTTCAGGGTAAAGGACTTGAGGAGGAAGGGAGCAGAGACTGGGGAAGGAGCAAAGTCTGGAATTAGCACAGCTAGGAGGACAGCGATGAGGAAGGACAGACCGAATGGGCATGCGAGAGTTGGCTGCAGCTCTCTCTTGCATGTGCAGTCCTGAGTATTACAAATAGGGAAAGGGGGCATGGAGGGACAGTGATAAATGGACCTGTTAGCAAGCTGTGGGTCTCAGTAATTAAAACTGGGGATGCCCTGAGGTCCATCCTCTCCCCAGACCTCATCTTTCCTTCCTTCCTGAGCTCCACTCACCTCTCTCGGAGGCTGTGACTCATGCTCAATTGCCCATGGGTTTCTCTCTAAGCCACACAAGGGTTTGCATTCTTTCTGTTTTTCCCTCAATGGACTTCAACGTTTCATTCTGCTTCTTAGAATTCTTTGTATGCCTTCATCTCCGCCAACAGCATCCACCCTTGAAAGAAAGCCCTCTCGCTGTCCTGAGCACATCTGTACCCCACATGCAGTCTAAGTGGGAGTGTTACCAGTTCTGGATGGAAGATAATTGACCCTCTTGTCCTTTACGGTAACAAGTTGTCCCAGGCACAATCAGGGGGGTTGCTTCCTTAAGCATTTTAGGTATCCCTGACTCTGTCAGGAAGGTAGAAGACAGTGAGCTACTTTTCTAGACCCTCAGGGAAGTTAAAGATGGGCACCATCGTGGTAGCATGGCCTTGGGAAAGGCATTATGCTAGGTTTTCCCATCTGTAAAATAGGCCTCTATACTCTGTGGTCTGAAGGGTGGTGAAGGAGGTGTGGGGGGCAGAGGGAATACAGTGAGATTCTGCTTGGAAAATGCAGAACAGGGCTCCTGGTACCAAGTTCTCAAGGCCAGACACTATTGCTTGAGACATCACCCAGCCAAAACTCAGGGCCTCACAGCTTTCCTGAATTTCACAGGTGATGGAAGAATGGCAGTTCCTGACAGGACGAACTCCTACCTTTTGATGCCCACTGCCCAAGTTCCTAGTGGAACGGACTCCCTCAAGTGTGTTCAGAAGGGGCCTCTACGTGTATTGGAGGGGGCTACGGAGTGATATAAGAGCTCAGTCCCTCCCCCCTTCCCCTAACTCTTGACTGAGATTGGGGGGAAACACCTATCTGCAACAGCATAGCCGTGACTATCCCCAGCTGCCCAGACTACAACTGGGTGGCTCCCCACCCTTTGCTCTTTACTCGGCCAGCCCACTCTTGCCCCAACCAATCCCATCCCATAAATACAAACTGGAGGCATAGACGCAAGGCAAGTATGGTAAATGGGTGTTGGGAATCTTCCAGAAATGCTATGGTAGCCTCGTGTCCGTAGGCCTGCAGGTATCCATGGCAGTCTGACCCAAGTGGTAACCTCATCTGAATACAGAATTGCAGAGGCGGTGGCCCTGTGATAGAGGGTGGAGGGCAGTGAGCAGGGGCTCTGATCCCAGGCTTCCTCTCTGCATGCATCCCAAAGAAACTGGGTCCCTTTACCCTCAGTATCAAAGCAGGAAGCTAAATTGAGCGATCCGTCTACTATTTTATGCAGAAATGTGGGACATTCTTTTTTCCACTCTTTTGGGCAGTTATCTGAAATGTTTGATGCATATTCAACTCCTTCCTTTTGTCTTCTTTCCCAACTATCCCACAGCTTGCCCAGCACACTGCTGTCACATGAAACCGGTCTTGCCTAAGAGGTACTTATCTTCCCACGTGAGGAGCAGCTCTGTCCACATGGTCACAGAGGGTGAGGGGCTCTCCCCTGCTCTGGTCCATCCTGCCTTTCGAGATGGTAGCAATACCCCTCCTAGCAGCTCTCCTTAGAGAAGGCACTGTGGCTTCCCACCACCTTGTCCATTCATCAGCCTTACCCCCGACTTATTACTGCTTAAACGAGCCGGATCTCCCTGAGAGGGGGAAAGATGCTATGGTTTCAGAAAGCCAAAGTGACTGGCTCTAGAGTCTCAAAGTATTTCCAAGAGTGGCGCTATGGAGCCATTTGCAGAAGAAGAACCAGCGTGTGGCCGCTCAGGGAGACTGTGTGGGAAGAGAATTCATACGTACAGACAGCCGGGTTCTTTCAGAGGAGCAGACATAGCAAATGCAGAGCTGCTAGGTGTCATTTCATACAGGTTCATCTCATAGAACAACGGGGCCCATCACTTCAAACTTCCACCCCAGTAGCGGCTGGTTTCTTGACCCAGAGCTGAGAAAGGGAACAACAGTCACCAGGAATTATGCTTTTGTGTCTCCAAGAGGGATCTTACATACACTGGAGGGGTCCCAGAGAGTGATTCTGGACACACACACAAACGTGCACAGGCACACCCGCAAGACCTCACTGGTGTGATCCATCGCAGCAAGCCCTGCCCCCATACCTTCAGGTGAGAACAGAAGCATCCAGAGTCACATTTTTAATTTCATAATTCTACCCACACTGTCATTCAGTGGTGCCTTACCCTGGGCCACCCTTCCTTCGGCATATGCTGTATTTTCCTTTTTCAACAGTCTGCATTGCTCACATTTTACTAGAGGATTTTGCTTAGATCAGGTTATTGCGCTTAAGAAAAGAACACAGAGGAACTGGGGGAAAAAAAAAAGAACCAGGGACTATCATGAGAAATCATGTTGGCGGATGGAAACCCAGAGGTCAGCAAGACTCAAGGCACAGGGAAAGGACTGAAAGAGGCTGTCATTCACATCTCCAAGAGTCGAAAAGTTATTTGCTGATGATTAAGAATCAAGCATAAAGCAAAGCAGACTGCTTCCAGTGAAGAAAACGAGACTGAAGCTGGGCCTAGAGCATGAACGCCAAGGCTTTCAGGGAAAGCTCCCTTGACTAGCAGCTGAGAAGCGTGGCATATGACCTCTGGGCTGTTGATTCCAAGTGCCTCACTTAGAAAATTACAGAGTCAAACTGACTGTGGGAATAAGGCCATGATTCTGAAATGGGTAGCAAAATAGTTATGTTAGTCTGCCTTTTTATAAGACTTTGGTTCTACTTGTAGAAAAAGTAATAGAATTGACAATCTGCCCTGATTTCTTTTTAAAAAGAAGCCTACTAGAGGCTTGAGGCCAAGGGCCTCAGATCCTGTTAGGGTTTGCTGGTGAACTCCATATGCTGGGCATTCTTCCCCTCTATAATGTCTACCAACAAAAGGAGTACAAATATGAGGTCATAAATGTGACTCAGGAAAAAATAATGAGTTTGAGTTTCTCAAAGTAAAATCATCACAGAAGGGATGTTCCCAATGAAGGCAGCCTAAGTCCTCCTCTATCCCATTATGGGCCCCTCTCCTCCCACCTGAGACATCTTACACAGCCGCAAAGTCAAATCATAACTTTGTAATTTCACAAAATAGATATTGCAAAGGAACGTAAGGAGTCTGCAACAGTTTCAAGTATAAGCTGCTTAGAACTTTGAGCGGATGGGAACAGCATTGGATACACCGAAAAAGCTGTTGGCCACTGTCACAGACAGGAGCAGACAGCTAACTCAACGTGCAGGAGCTAGGGGCTCTCCTGGCTATGGGATGGAAGTAGAAAATTAAGACCTAAATAATATCCTGTCAGGCCCTGGAGAAATCAGTCAGCAGAACTTGACAGAGGAAGTTCTTTTGGGTCTCGGCTGCCTTTTTATTCCAGATCTTGTAGGCATAGCTGTCTGGGATAATTGACCTCTTTCAGTCAGCCCACTTTTCACATATCTTAACCATCGCTTTCTGCAAATTGATCTGAACCAACATGCCAGTCAGTAAAATCTCTCATTCAAATCGATCTTCTACAAGTGCCCTAGCAGACTAGATCTATGGGTAAATTTTCGGTTTCTTGACAGCAGATTCCACGAAATGAATGTGTTCTGAGACAGGACGGGGTGGGGCAGATATGCAAGTCTTTTGAGCTTAGGGGCAGTGCAGAAAAGAAACCCGAAGATAGTGAATAGCACGACCCCAGAGGGATGTCAAGGTCTCAAGGTGGTTGACTGTGTTTGCCTGGTTATGTTGCTAAAGCAAGAAGGAACCCAGTTAGTCTGTATGTCGAGGGAGTGTGACTTGGAGTTTGAACTGTTTTCTGCCTTCTCTAGGTGAGCCGGGCTCACAAGCAATGTATCCATGTACATTCAAGAACCAAAACAGAATCACGCCTGGGGGAGTCTCTGCAGTGTGGCTCTGTTCCATCAGAGGTAACCATGAACTTTTTTGTTCAATCGCTTCCTTACTTTTTGTTGTCTTCTTTTTGCCTTCCTGGGAGTCTGCCCCTAACCCTCCTTCATAATGCTTCTGTAACTTCCCACCTTTCCCAGTGTGCATTTCTTTTTAAACTCAAAGAGAAAGGAAAACATGGAAAAGGCAAAGCACTTCAATTCAGCCCAGGGCAAGATTCATTTTTCCCCCTTTCCTTCCAAACTTCTGTATTTGGAGTTAAAAACAAGCTGACTTGGTTGAGATTATAATGCGAAGCTCACAGTACTGCAAAAAAAAAAGTTGAATATTTGACAGTTTGTCTCGCATTCTTCACTCACTCAACTCTGGAGTTGTCCTGTTACAGCAGTGTTGGCCTGAAAGGGAAGCAGGGCTCTCCTGGTTTGTAATCAACTTCTAGGAGAAAAGACAAAACAAACTTTTCCCTGGCCTATGCTAGAAATAAGAGTTAGGAGATGGACTCTGCAGATGAGCTACCTCCTAACACTCTCCCCTTCTCCCCAGGATGAATACTCAGGCTCGGCTCCCCCAAGCATCCTCCCCTGCCCATCATCTTCCCTGCCCACCTTCCTTCATACTCCCAGTCCCGTACAGGCACCTCCGACTTCACCAACTGTGTCTACAGCATCTTAATAGCTTCCTGACCCATCTGTTAATTAGCCGTTTCAAAAAGGAGCCACGCAGTTCCTCCTTAGAGCAATTCTCATCTCCAAGACATTAATGAATCAACTCGTGGTGAGGAGGAGGAGTAGATTTAGATGTGAGAGAGCTGATGGCAGAATAGAATGTCAAAAGGGGCCAGCCTCCTGGACTGGGGGCTGGGCAGAGTCCATACTTCTGGAGGACATGGGCCATCCTTCTCTGGGCAAACAGCCCCAGGTAAGGACTACAGAGACACTCAGGAAACATGACAATCAGAGGATGCCTGCAGGTCTAACCTTAACCTGAGAAGTTCTAAAGCAGGGCCAAGAAGAGGATGTAGCTTCTAATAGAAATGGGGTTCCAGCCAGGAAAGTTGGGACACCCCCACTCAGAGCTAGCATTGTTTTCTCCTCCTCAGAGCCCATCTTGCTAGGTTTGGGTATTTGCATCGTTTACACTGGGTGTCTGTTAGAAATTCCAGAGAGCTGGCTATTTCCCCTCCAGACACTGACTTCTCACTCTGAATCCTGCTAGCAAGGGCTAATCACTTCCAGAAAAAGCAAAATCTGCTCTTCCCTGAAAGGGAGGGTGAGATGCAAGAAAGTCCAGTCGTAAGGAATATGCATATGTGTGGCAGACAGAGGGCTGCCCAGCTTGCGAACACCATGGCAGAGCATATGGCCAATCCTTTCTTCCATCTCTTCTTAAACTCCCACAGTATCCCTTTGCAATGAGGCTTTTCTCACTGAAACTCCCTCAGACTCAGGAACGCTTGCCCCGGGAAGGAAAGGACTCAGGTCTGCCTGTCTTCAGGGAGGCTAGCACACTGCAACAGCTCTGTTATCCTGTTCAGTATGGACACATCTTGGCTGCATTGTTTCAGAAAGCACATCCTAGCTCCCAACTTGACCTCTGTTTCTCCCCACTTTGCCTAGGAAGAACTCATTACTGTGTGACTGCCTCTCTCCCCCATCACTGCCCCCTTTCCCTACCTTGCCTCTTTAACAACACAGACTACACAACCGCCCCACCCAGGGGTGGCAAGCGGTGACATCTGAGGTACAAGCGGAGAAAGAAAAGCTCCCCTCCCACGCTCGCCCAAAGGTGCATGAAAGTGACGTGGGCACTCGCATAGACACACCTGAGAAGAAGAGATCCAGCAATGCTATCTTGCCAGTTGCTCAGAACCGAAAGACTTTCCCTGACCTGCTCAAGGTTACTCCTGAGCATCCTTAAGTGTCACTCACCTCTGATCTCCAACCCTACCCCCACCTGCCGCACATACACTGACAGGCTTTGTCCCCTAGCCACCCAGCATCAGTACGATGGTTTCTGAAGCACGGATCAGGCGAGGCTGCAGCTGTTAGAGTGGTGCTGTGAACTGAATGAAATCAGGAGGTGAATCTGAGGGAGAGACATCCCACACTTCCACAATGACTTGGGGCCTAAAATTCAGTTCACTCTCTCCTTCTCCCACCCCAGAAGTGGCCCCCATGGTTACCCCAATGTGGGACAGAGGGAGTTGGGGGGGCAGAAGAGACTAATATCAAAAAGAGTGACTTCTGCAGAGCCACATGGCAATATGGGTTTTCATGGGGGCTTAATCTCAGACTCTGAGGCCACATAAACTTATCAAACATAGGTGATGTTGAGCAAATTGCACAAGGCACTGGGGGGGGGCAGGGAGAAACCCCAAGAAAGGTTACTCAAAAGAGGTAAGAGTCAGGATGGTTTTAATTGGACAAGAGGAGGGAAGAAGAGATGAGCCCGAGTCCTGGGCCAGAGGTGACAGATGTGGAACAACACATCTGCTTCAGAAAGACCCCTGCCTCTAAGCAACTCTTTCTTGGCTTTCCAAGCTGTGCCAAGAGAGAATCTGGTGCCAGACCAAACAAACTCCTAGGGAGCAGTGATGCTTTGCTCTTGTTTTGTTCACGGTGCCCATCCTTTGCATAGCAAGGCATGGAGACCCCAGACCATTGCTCAAAATTCGGGTTCAAGACCAAAGAGATGTAGAGTAAACCAATGCTGACAGCAGCTAAAGGATGAATGGCTAGCTCAGGCAGTGAGGGGTTAAAAAGGGATGCTCACTCCCTCTACAGTCAACCCAAGCCTAGTACTTGAGTGTGGAATGTGTGCATCTAGTGGATTTGAGTCAATAAAACCTGACAGGGAATATCATCTTTTCACACACACCCACATTATCGAGGGGGAGGGGCAGAATCAGCATGCCTAGAAATTTCTACCTGCCTTCCTCTTTTCAGCAAGGGAGGGGTGATTAATGTTCAGAGCAGCGAAGGAAGGAGGTTTTCAAATCAAGAGGATAATAAGCAAGGTGCATGGGCCAAGGCAGGCTTGGTGGGTCAGCTCACAAGCAGTGGACTGGGGGCTGGGCCCGGGAACTAGGGAAGTGCCCACTCTGTGTGCCAGAAATGGAAGTGTTTCCTGGGGCAGGACTTTCATTGAAGCTACATCCAACCATTCACCTTCGTGGGGACACTGGAAGCATAGCTGCACTTGCTTCTCATCCTCTGCCTGTGTAATTCCTACAGGAGAGACTGAGTTCCTGCTGTGGCTTTGACTTTCCAGCGATCTCTTGGGGAGCCAGAGACGGGGTGGAAAGCAATCGGAGCGGAACTATGGACTGTCATGTTTTAAGCCTCCTGTTATAAATTTTAGAAGAGGGCAGTCCCCAGTGTCTTTACCATGTGTGCAGTAAAAGATGCCCAATCGGGCTGAACACCATCCAAAGTGTTAACTCCAAGAGGCCTGCCTTGGAGGAACAAGTCCTCCAGCCTCAGCAGGAAAGCTAAGCACCCCACTGGAAGATATAACATCTGTGCTGGTCAACACGACATGGGGTACCTTCTTCCCAGCAGAGGCAGACACCCTTTTCATATCTATTCCACTCTTAACCCCCTGGACATCCCATCTTGCACTAACTCACTTGCTAATCTTTTCAGTGAAGTGCTCATACTGTTCAGTTCTTTATATTAAGCTGACAGTCCCGTTTAATAAACAACAACAACAAAAAAAAACCTAAGCGTGGTACAACCCATAGTAAAGTGGCCACACGCCATGAAAAAGAGAGCCTGGAGATTGGAAAATTAGTGGAATTCTTATCCTTGAACATCTTGAACTCCACTGATTTGTACTTTGTATTGCAAATCCCTCTAACACAAAAGCATGCCTGGTTGCTTCCTACGGAATGCCGGAGGGCCACACGATTGATTTGATTGCTCTTAAAGGAAGCGGCTGTGGAAGTGACTTAGAAGGATAGAAGAGGTGTGCGTCGAGAGGACTGGACGGGGTGGAGTGGGGTATGTTAAGAGGGGGCGAGGCCTGGGGACCCGAGGTAGGCACCCAGAAGCGCCTCTCACCTGTGGATGTTCATCTCTCGCGGGGGGCGGTGGGCCTTGTCATAGGAGACCTTGGCGAAGACGCCCGCTACGATGACGAAGGCGATCACCCCGCAGGTGATGTAGACGGTGAAGTTGGTCTTGTCCTTCTCCGGGTCGTACTTGTTCTCGGGTCCCGGCGACACCACCTTGGTGCTGGGCGTCTGCACCCATACCGGGCTTTGGTAGTTGGTACACTGGCGCTGATCCAGCTTCTCGTGGCGCTTCTTGCAGCAGAAGCGATAGTAGCAGGTGCCGCAGCAGTACAGGTAGCCGCTCTCGCT
>LOEQ01006844.1:112014-133014 GCA_001685075.1 Bramus lutescens | reverse complement strand
GCTTGCCTCTAGCAAGCAGAGCAGACCCAAAAGATTGCTGCTACCAAGAAGCCACGCTTTATTCTTTTGTGTCCAGAATTACTTCCCAAGCTCTCTCAGGTTTTACGTGGAGTTCGTTAACCACGTTGGAGCGCCAAAGTTAAGTGCGCTGATGAAGCCCGTGTGCCTTCAATTTGGCCAGAGTCTAGTGTATCAGAGATGGTCAGCAAGTACAGAGTGAAGTGAGCAGATTAATCTCCATCCAGCGACTCAGTGAATGTGAACTCTCAATGATCCAACACAAATTCATCTAACCATAGAACTGCTCAGTTGTGGGTAGGATGGAAGAGTGGGCCCACAGGAACCGTGAAGCCAGCTTTGTCCCACAGGTACCCTTGCAAGAGACTTCTTCACAGGGAGTCACAGTTTAGTAAGTGGCTGAGAATTTCATGTTGGCCTGCATAGTGCTGCTCTTGCAGTGACCAGCTTAACGTAGTGGGCTGGGAGACATGGTGTTCAGACTGCATTCAGGTCTCTGCTCTGGGGCCTTCGTAGCCTGATTGGCTGAGAGCATTCAGTTAACCTCTGTTCTGCAGATTTGTCATGCAAATTAGAGTAGTTTCCTAAAAATTCCATCTCTGAAGAATGCTTTGGAGAATGAGTTGCCAACTGCTAAGGAGCCTTTAGTTTGCAGCAAAAATAAATATATTTTAGCTATCACTTTTGCTTTAGAATAAAATCTGAATATGTATTCACTATCAGCAATGACTTTGAGACTTCAATTTCTCCATAACAATTCCATCCTCTGTCACTTAAAGTGTTCTTTGTTATATTTGATCCAGTTTCTAGGAATCTAAACACGATCATTTTCGTGGACTTGAACAGCTCCTAGGAAGCAGTTTTGCACACTGACGGTCCTTTTTGTTTTCTCTTTTAGATGAAGATGAATGCGCAGCCGGGAATCCCTGCTCCCATACCTGCCACAATGCCATGGGAGCCTATTACTGCTCCTGCCCCAAAGGTCTCACTATAGCTGCAGATGGAAGAACCTGCCAAGGTAGTCTCAGAACTAAATCCAATGACCAAGACACCCTTACCTAGGAAAAACATGGTAGGCCAGTCATCGACCAGTTTCCCCTGCCCACAGCTTTGCAACAAACAGTCTTCATTGCACTGAGAAAGTAAGAAAGAGAATACTGGCCAGCCATTTCTTTCATAAGGACACCCGGAAATTAGGGATGCCTGGGATAGCTCACTGAAGATCTCAGAGAGAGCAACTCACTTGTTAAAAGTCACCTAATTTATAAGTCGTCTGATCCAGTGACCCACTTTCGCGTAGATCACAGCATGCTGCTATGAATTTATTAACTTTCTAACTCACTTCAAATGACTCAACCAAAACATTCAGTCTTTCTTACTCTTTGATATTTTCAAATGCTTTGTGGTTTCTAACCTAAACAAGTTCTTAAGTTGCTTGTTTTTCAACTCACCTCAATGTCATGGCTCCTTCTGTTGTAGACATTGATGAATGCGCTTTGGGTGGACATACCTGTCATGCTGGTCAGGACTGTGACAACACCATTGGATCCTATCGCTGTGTGGTCCATTGTGGAACAGGCTTCCGAAGAACTTCTGATGGGCTAAGTTGTCAAGGTATAATGTGTGTGTGTGTGTGTGTGTGTGTGTGTCTGTATTGCTATGTATATGTCTGTATGTGCTATGTGTATGTGTACTTACATATGTGTGAGTGTACAGTTGGCTGTGCACATGTGTACACATCTGTGTGGAACCCAGTGGTTGGTCTTCGGTGTCTTCCTCAATTGCACAACAAAAGGCAAAGTCTCTCACTGAACTTGAGCTCTCTAATTTAGTTGGTATATCTAGCCGGCTAGCACTGGAATTAAGTGTAAACCGCCACACCCACCCATGCCACACCCGCCTGGCTCTCATATGAGTGCTGGAGATTCAAATTCCAGTTCTCGTGTTTATGGCAACCCCTTTATCTTTTGAGCCAGCCTTCCAATCTTGAGCTTTAGACTTTCTGAATCTTTTAAAGGAACAAATGTCATATAAAAGGGAAAGAACTGGAACCCATAGAGCTAATGGGACTCCACTCTCTCAGAACTTAAATATGGATAGCCACAACTTGGATGTCTTGAAAGTGGAGTTGCTTGACAAGTTCTTATGGAGATATAGTTCATAACTGTTTATAATATTTGTAGCACAGTAGTTTTGAATACCATTTAGGGGAGCAGATCATACAACACAACCTAATAGTATCTGTTCCACCGCACCCCACTGCAGAAGAGTCAGTGTAGACCAGGACGTTCAGTATTCTATTATTTTAATAGGGATTTTGTTTTTAAATCAGTGTGAAGCTTAAGTCAATCCTTTAGCAGAAGGAATGGAGAGATTATTCAACTGTTGAAAGCACCTATTGCTCTTTCAGAAGATGTGAGTTTGGTTCCCAGCGCCAGTGTAGGGCAGCTCACAACCTCCTGGAACTCCAGCCCCAGGGGCAGCAGAGGATTCTGGCCTCCGCGAGCACTCACATTCAAGTACCCACATGTAGTTGTACACTCATAAACATAGTTGAAAATTAAAATAAATCTTTTTTGACTACCAGAAAGTAGAGTTTCACATTTCCTGACACCTCTTCATTATGTGCCTCCTCTCCACTATAAGCTTCCTGCTGCACCGTATTGTGTTTGTTTCATTTTTATGAACTGCATTGAGTCACCACCACTCAGAGTTCACGCTTTGCATGATCGCTCACTCTCAGTATTGGACATTCTGTGCGTTTGCACAAATTTATGTTATAGTAGTTTTGCGATCCCCCAAACCCTCTGAACCCCATGTGTTCATCTCTGCCTCTCCAGCCCTCTGAACCCCATGTGTTCATCTCTGCCTCTCCAACCCTCTGAACCCCATGTGTCTATCTCTGCCTCTCCAGCCCTCTGAACCCCATGTGTTCATCTCTGCCTCTCCAACCCTCTGAACCCCATGTGTTCATCTCTGCCTCTCCAACCCTCTGAACCCCATTTGTGCATCTCTGCCTCTCCAACCATCTGAACCCCATGTGTTCATCTCTGCCTCTCCAACCCTGATTTATTTACTGCCTCCATAGTGTTTCCTAGTCTAGACTATTATATTGTTGGAATTCTTCAGTATATAGCCATGAGGCAGGCTTCTCTTCTTTTGCTTAGTAATTAAAGTCCTTCAAGGCTCTTTGCATGGCTTCACAATACATTTCTTTTAGGGCCAAGGAACATACCAATGTATGAATATTTTGCACTTAATTTTTTGCCTACTGAAAGACACCATGGTTGATTCAAGGTTTCGGCAATTACCAGCAAAGCTGATACCAGCATTTTTTGCAGACACAAAAGAGTAGATCCTAAACACAAAGCAGGAAGAGGAGAGAGATGACTCCTCTACACCATCAGCCATTGTGCAGGAATGAGAAAATCAGGCTATAAAAAATCTTGTATAAAATAATGTGATTAGAAAACAAAGAACAACTACAGAATAAAGCAGAGGTATAGGTATGCACATAGAAGAAATATGTTATTTATTTCTGATTGTTAATAGCATTTGCTTTTGATAGCAAACAATGGGAAGAGAGATGGGGGCATGCAAAAGAAGATGAGGAAAAGGTGAAATACACCAAGTAAAGTGTCCTTAAGTATTTGTTTTATATATATTGTTTATATAAGTTCACACACTGCCTTTCAAGAGCTAAATTAGAGGATCTCAAATAAGGGATACTGACAGTTTTAATTTTTAGAGTAAAAAGCCTATTTCTCTTCTGGAAGATTTGGATTAGAACAACAGAGAAGAGAAAGGAATTGAGATATATGTGACCTAGCAGAGAGGTTGTGTAACCACAAAGGGGCTTGACTATGTCTAGAGGCAAAGAGAAAGATGGGACTTCAAACCTACACAAGAGTAGTGACCAACTGATGGGCTATAATCTCCATGCTGATGAGAAGGGAAGGTGGACTTCAGAGGGGCAAAACTCAGAAAGATTTCTCTTAGGAAAGGGGGATCTCTCTCTTTCTTCCACTGGGACTGAGGAAGGGAGGGTACAAAGTGCTGAAAGGCACAGCGGCCTTGCATTCTCCTCTTTACACTGTGAGCCAGCTCATGTTGGGATTAGTTTGGCAATGACTGAAGAGAGAGAAAGAGTTGCTGAAGCTGCTAAGTCAGACACAGTGTGACCAACTCGGTCAGGAGAGTAGCAATCAGGTCAGGGAAAGGAGGCCACTTGCAAAAGGCCGGGTAGCTGTATTAGTTTGCTTTGTTTTGTTGTCTTCCATCTTTACCCCAGTCTTTCAGCAAAATTCCAGAGCTAAAACTTCCTAGAAACAGAAGTTGGAGACCACATGGTAAAATACTGAAAGCAGGCCAGAATTTAAGCAACAGAGTTCTGAACCATTAGTAAATATCTATGTTTAGAAGTATTGGAGGAAGAAAGCCCTTTCCAGCAGCTGATTGTATTAGCTGTGTAGCAGAGGCTTCAAGACTCCCTCTATCAGGTTAGTCTGAGGTCTTAAGCACGATCATCATCAAGATAAGTAAAGGATTAAACGTTTGGAACAGATTTGCTCAGCTTTTCTAACAAAGTATACTGAAAGTCTGGTTGTGTTTGACAGATATTAATGAATGTCAGGAATCCAGCCCCTGTCACCAGCGCTGTTTCAACGTCATAGGAAGCTTCCATTGCGGATGTGAAGCTGGCTATCAACTCAAAGGCAGAAAATGCATTGGTAAGAGTCTGACTTTGAATTCACAGTGATGATGTTGGTGTAACTCTGTGAGAGAGAGTGTGTGCACATCTGTGTGCACATGTGCAGAGTCCAGAGGACATCAGTGACCTGGCCTATCACTCTCTGCCTTATTCCTCTGAGACAGCATCTCTCACTGAAACTGGAGTTCACTGTTTTTCTACTAGACCAGGCAGCCAGCAAGCCCCAGCCGTTCCCCTATCTCTGCCTTCCTACAGCACAGAGGTTAGAAGTACATATGCAGCCACACCCAGGTTCTTACATGGGTTCTGGAAATTCAAATGCCAATCCTTATGTTTGTGTATCAAGCACCCTCACCCACTCTTCCATATCTCCAAACTCCTCTAATTTTTCAGTGTTGAATTATCTAAATCTATATGCAGTGTCCTAGTACTTATTCAAATACAAACTACCAGCCATGCCCATGCTTGTAATTTGTACAAAAAGCAGAATCAAATGATATTTGATAGATGCCATGCTCCAAGCTTGAATGATAAAACCACTAGGGTCTTACAACATAATATATATGTGTGTGTGAATATATATGTATGAATATATGTGTACAAATTAATTTATATATACATGTATATGTGTATATGTACATTAAGTTTATATCATATATAAGGATGTCAACCAACTCTGTGAATCAATGCTTTCTCATTCTGATTTAAAGCAAAATGAATTAATATACCTTGTTTGTTGTAATCACTTTCACCATGTGCAGAAATTGTGTTACGCACATGTATATTGATTTATAATTGCCTTAAAATCCTAAGGAGACTTTCCTCCTCCAGAGAAGTGGAATCATGCATTTACTTTATTTGTATTACCATTGTTCTTTTATCAAGATGTGAACGAATGTAGACAGAACGTGTGCAGACAAGACCAGCACTGTAAGAACACCCGTGGTGGCTTTAAGTGCATTGATCTTTGTCCAAATGGAATGACCAAGGCTGAAAATGGGACCTGCATTGGTGAGTGCCATGCTATTTCCCTGACAGAGAACTTTTTAACACCAACAAGTTAAGGAAGACATCTACTCTAGAATAGGATGATGACATAAACTGAATTAACAAGAAGATCCTTCTCCATCAGTTCCCCTAGGGCCTGGCATGCTTGAGCTCCAGAATCCTCACATCATGCACACAAGGGAATTATGCAAACTTACAACCATTTTGAGCTCCCATCCATCATACATTCTTTACAAAGTTTAGTGTCTACATGGATTAGAATTAACTCATGCCATTTCTAACTTTAAATTTAGCATATCTGCTTAGAACTTCACAGCAAAGCTCAAGAAAAAAATATATTTGTAGACATTTATTTTAAAGTATAGTCATTCTAGAACTGCTTTAACTATTAAATCAAGGGGAAGAAAATACTCAAATTCTATTGACCTCAGCTTTATTCCTTGTCATATAATCCATATCAGCTTACAGAATTGCCAGATGTCATTGATTTTCAACTTAAAATATAAAATAAGTTTTGTTTCCTCTATGTTTCTTCTTTGTCTATTCTGTACCAGCTTACATGAATTGGTAGAACTAAAAACTACAGTAATTAATAAAAACTAAGGGGGAAGGGAGATGGACCAGCAGGTGAAGACTCCTGTAATCAAGCCAGACCAGCTGGATTCAATCCCTGGGACCCACGTGGTGGAAGGAGAGATCTAACTCTCAGAAGTTGTCGTCTGTCTTCCACATGTGTGGTGGCATGTGAAATAAGTAAATGAAATAATAAATAAAAACAAAAAGTAAATTTGGTTTACTCTCCTATAAAAAAATTAGGCGGAGAAGAATTCTGCAATACAAGGTAAAATGAAAACACCATAAAAGATACAAATAAAATTGAGCAGTGCCCAAGAGAGCAATCGTGCGATCATACATAAGACTATCAAAAGCACCATGGAAGTTATGGCCTATAAATTTCAGTTTGACCGGACTGTTAACTTGTGATGAAAGGGAAGGCAAGAAGGCCCTGTATTCACAAGAAATAACTAGACATGGAATACTGAACTCTTGTTGCTAATGGAAGTACGAAGAAGGTTTGTAAACCTAACAACTTCTAGGGACAAGTTTTGGACTGTCACCTTCCAAATACTTTGTAGGTCTAATGCTGTGCAGATAGCTAACTAAGTGGAGCAGCAGCCAGTTCTGAGCATCACATGCCACAGCATCCAGCAGTGTCTGTTTTTAGGAACAGTGACTCTACAATTAGGTCTAAGGTTTTAGAAATGACTTGAACTGAAATACCAGACAGCAGAAGTCTGGCTCAGTGAGAATGTAAATGTGGAAATCTATGGCTTCAGTTGAAGGTTACAGAACTGCCCAGCTGCAAAAATAATTTAAAGATGACTCTGACTTTAAATTGACTCCACGGTTGACTCCAAAGTAGTGCTGCTGTTGTAAAGAAGAAGGTAAGGGTACCAGTGGAGCATGCTGGCTTTGCAGTGCAGCTCAGAGAGGAAGTGGCAGATGTCCAGCTGGCAGCTGCAGCTGTGGGACTGGGAACCAGAAGCCATGTAGCTCTGTGACTCCAAATCTGCCTACACAATGACCTTTGGAACAAATAAGAGGGCCAAAGAAATTGAAGTACAGAAAAGAAGCAAAACCAAAAACAAAGAACAAAACTCTTCCCACAGTAGTAAGCAAGGGGGTAGGGAGGGCTGGTTAACAATGGCAGTGCTGAGAGCTGAACCCAGTCCTTAATGATTCCCATGTCCTGAGTCCTAATTTAACAGTCTCAATGATACAATGAGAAACATAAACTTTAACCATCAGCAGAACGTGAATCTTAAGTTTGATGACTTGAGGTTTGAAGAAGAAATGTTGCTTTTTATTGCCCCCATGTCTGTAGACATCGATGAGTGCAAAGATGGGACCCATCAGTGCAGATATAACCAAATATGTGAGAACACGAGAGGCAGCTACCGGTGTGCATGCCCAAGGGGTTATCGGTCCCAAGGAGTTGGAAGACCCTGTATTGGTAAGTTATCAAGACAATTCCAGAGTAATACAGATGCTGATAGGGTTACCTGACCTTACTAGACACATATGGTCATGCTCTCTTGCTATACCTAGTGAATGTATAAGTTGGCTAAGTAAGTTGTAACATAATGTGGTTACTGCCTCAGAGACTTCACATTGAATTTAATTTATTTTGGCATTTCAAGTAATATTATGGCCATTTCCTGAGTGCTTCCTAAGTAATGTATATATCAAAGTGAACTCTTAATATAAGAGCCATGGCAGCTTGACTCGTGATTATCTTATTACTTCTCTATGCATATGACATAAATACATTTTATAAGTTAGGAAATACATGTATATGTAGTATGAAAGTTTAAGCATACAATATTAAGACATGAACACACAATTTAAGTGAACCGGTAATTATTACATTATCTAAAATATGTTGTGTTCACTGTATGCCGTTCCCTGAACTGAAAATATCTCATTCCATTCTTCCAAGAGTCAGTTTGTTTCCAACTGAGTCCTAATGGACAATAGAGTAAGGCAGTAAGACTATCTTACTGGGAAATGTCTGGAGAAGATAACCATGAGCTGGCTCAGTGGATTAAAGTGCTTGCTTGTGACAGCCTGGAAACCTAAGTTTGAATCCCCAGCTCCCATCGGGGATTCAAAGAAAGAAAAGAAAACCAACTACACATGGCCTTGTTTGCCTATAAGCTTAGTATTGGGGAACAGAAGCAGGTGAGTGCTGGGAGTTCACTGGCCAGACAGCCGAGCCAAAACCATGAGCTTCAAAGTCTTCAGGCAACAAGGCAGAGAGGAGAGGGCCCTCTCTGTCTTTCACATGTGTGTACACATGCATGCATGTGTGTGCATGCACACACACAATAACCACATACTTTTTAAAAATTAGTACATGTGTAATCATGAAAATGAACTATTAAATCATTCTTTACCATATTATTTAAGTGAAGTAAAACACTATATGGACTTTAAACTAATGGTGTTTTGATATTTGCTTTAGGGTCTTATAATCTGTTTTTGCAATTGGTTGCCTCATTTTTCTATTAAACAATTTAGAGCAAATCCCTGCATAAAATCTCAGTTTGCCTGTTTTTATATTGCTCTTAACATAGTACTTTGCACATAGCAAATGCTCATGGCAGCACCACTTTTAGAAATTATTATATTAATAGGAGAAATGTGTAACACATCATTTTATTCTTCTAATTAGAGATTAGAGCTTACATTATAGAACCTATAATGTCTGTCTAGATCTTGTAATTGAATGTCTTGAATAGCCCTTACACTAATGTATGAAGTGGAATGTTTATTTGTTCAGGACTTGAATCAGTAGTTGCAAATCTAACATTGTATTGAGTAAGAAAGGTCATTACCCTGAAGAGTTTAAAATGTTCATTTTAACTTTTGCTTTCTAGAATGGGTTTTAAAACAAACTCTTACTTTTAAACATTTTCTAATATTTTCCTGCCACTGTAATAAAGTATTGAAGAATTTAGTTTTGTTCCCTGATTTTCAGCTTTCAGAATGAACTGCAAATAAACACTTCATTTGTTGACATATGAGTAAAAAGGAAAACGTTTCTAAATTTTCAAAGATATGATGAGTTTTTATCTTAGTAAAATGTGATTTCTGTGCCTTCGTTCCCTTAATATCTGGGAGGAAAATGAACTTGGCTTAACTATTAAATCAGAATCAATAATTGGAAACAGAAAAGCTTCCAGCTTGTAATTACGGCAGAACCCATGCATCTGGAACTTTGACTGCAGGAAAAGTAATGAAGATGGTTGAGTGCAAACCTGATGTATAATTTCAACCCTCCCTGGACCCACAGAATAGCCATCTCTTCAGCTTTTGAGTTCAGGCATCTCTGCACTCCAGGCACAGCTCCTTATATGACACATTTTGTCAGTGACCGGACTTGATCAGGCACCAATACCCACTGCTTCTTTATTTCAAGAAGTTTACTGAGAACTTTGTTTTGCCTGATGTTCTCTGCTGTGGAAATTAGCACTAAACACTGTAGAGCAGGTTTCTGTCCTCATGGTGTTGACCTTCCATGGGGAGAAAGCGGCTTCCAGGATAAACATGAGTACAAGTTCAGACAATGATAAATAATCTAAGAAATTCAAACAGGGCCAGGGAAATAGTAATACAGGGCAGGGTGAGTGGCACTGCATTAGAGAGTGGGATGAAGGGGCAACCAGTGTGTGAAGGTTTAAACAGATGCTAAAGAGAAACAGGCCACAGCCTTGCAGATGGGTTCACACTGGTCACACTCAGAGGTGTCCACAGGGCCTGGGCTACTGGAGCACAGCTGGGCAGATGACAAAGAGGCCAGAGCAAAGAGCTTAGATTTTCCTCAAACTGTAACAGGAAGACAAGGAGAGGCATGGTGTGAGGTAAGTTTTATTTGGAAATGGGCCCTCGTGCCGCTAGGTAGGGAATCCGTTACTAGGCCCACGATCGGTGTGGAAAGACAAACCTCACTTATTTAAGAAAATAAATAATTTTTTTAAAAATAAAAAATTGTATCCAACAAAAAAGAAAATAAATAAATGAGCACATGAATCTTTATAGAGCCATAAAAACTAGATCTAAGCCTATGAGTGTTTCCCACAGTGCCAACTAACCAGGAAAGCTAGAAGTATATTTGAGGGGTCTGTTAGTCAAAGGAGATAAAGGAAAGACTGGAGAGATGGTTCAGTAGATAAGAGCCAAGTTCAGTTCCCAGCACCCAAATCAAGTGCCTCAACTCCAGCTCAAAGGGACCGATACCCTCTTCTGGCCTCAGAGGGTACTCACAAACACATGGAAGAAACACACACACATACACATGAGTAAAATAAGAATAAGATACATCATTATAAAAAATTTTAATGTATACACATATCACTTTATTACAACATACACAGAAACATTTAAATAATTTTGTTTCATTATAAATTACTCTGTTTTGGATTCCATCCCTTTTGCATCTTACTCAAAGGAAGATGAAACAGTTTTAATGCTGTAGCATGTCCCTATCTAGTTTAATTCAGAAAGCTGAGTGTGGGGTTTGTAATTTTCCATAATTAAATCCATTATGGTGTTAATAGCCTAAAATAAGATGAAATTTGTAAATGGCAATCTTGCATGCTACATATAAAGATGTGTGTTAGCTTAGTCCAAATGGATACACATCTAAGCTTGGATTTTTGAAGTCAAGAGGACAAGGCTGAAACTGTCCACTGGGTCTTAAGGCTATAACAGTAATAGAGAGGGAAGATGGATTCCCAGAACTAGTGTCTGGTATGGTTGTTTAAATAAAATGTGTGCATGGGAAACAGTTCATAGGAAAAGGCACAGATTCTTTTTAAGTATGTATAACTGAGTGGTTAAAACCTTGGCACTATCGCTGAGAGTAATGTGATGTCTTTAGTTTGTTTCACAGACTGATTGTTTTGTGTGTATATATGCTTTCTTTTCTCTCTTTTATGTATCATGGCACACGAGCAGACATTAATGAATGTGAGCAAGTACCTAAACTTTGTGCACATCAGTGCTCCAACAGCCCCGGCAGCTTCAAGTGTGTCTGTCCACCAGGACAACATTTGTTAGGGGATGGGAAATCTTGCGCTGGATTGGAGAGGCTGTCGGATTATGGCACTCAGTACAGTAGCTATAACCTTGCCCGGTTGTCCCCTGTGAGAAGTGACTATCAACCTCTGCAGCATTACAGACAGCACTCCCAGATCTACAGCTCCTACTCTGAGTATAGAAACAGCAGATCATCTTTCTCCAGGAATAGAAGGACTCTTAGGAAAACTTGCCCTGAAGGCTCTGAGGCAAACCATGAGACATGTGTAGGTAAATGTCAGCCATATTGCATTTCCTTTCTGTGAGCTCGCTTCTTGTCCAAAGTCTAAGCATGTCTGTAACACCTGTGTTTGGGACCCTGAGCTACATCTGATCTCAAGTCTGGACGGACTCAAAGTTTTAAGATGTTTATTCTGGCACCTAAGGTGATCGCAGACTTGATCTAAATAAATGATGTATTTGCATGTGTGCATTTAGTAATCTTTCGTGTTATATTGTTTCTCTTTCTGACCACTCTCTGAAAGTGTTACTGAATTAAGTCCTACATACATATAAATGTCAGTGTTGTCCATAATGTGAGTTTTAGGACGCTACACATGTTGTCACATAAGATGAAGCAATCAGATGGTAGGTTCATCAGATGCAAAATCAGTGGCTTAGATATGAAAGTTTTAGTGACTCAGTCAGCTGGTCTGCATAACAACTAACATCCTATTGGCTGTTGTTCCTAGTCTCACATGGAATTCCTCAATTAGATTATTTTGGATGTTTACGAATAGAAAGATAATAGGATCCAGAGCAAGATTTGTTTTATTGGTCCAGAATATGTGTGCTTAATGTCTTTATCTAACCTCACAAGTTGGTAACTTAATTTTACAAACATTAACTGTAATTTTCCCCTGAAAAACTGAGAATTTATTTTCAGCTAAATTGTAAACATTGCCATCTGCCATATATTTAACTCAAATTTTGGTAGGTAGCTATAGTTTGCATGTCAATGAGCTAAGGCATCAAGAAGGATTAGCAAATAGCAGTTAGCCCCACTGTTTTGTTAAATGGCAAAAGAAAGCAAAGGAGAAAAGAAGGCAGCAAGGAAGAAATCCTGTTAAAATTCAGAGACCATTAGCCCAGCCCATTCATCCTCACAGCTCTCTTCACATGTTCTACACATTGCTTCTCCTTAGTGGCATGAACTTTCTGTTTAAACTTTTTTAGTGTTTTAAGGTTTTCTTCTCCTTCTGACTTCTTTTCCATTTCTTTTTCTACTCTTCTCCATCCTATTATCTTTGCTGACATGTTTCCTTGGTCAGCTTTAGGTAGACCCAGATTCCCCTATTGCCTGGGCTAAGCTATAACTTCCAGACCCTCTGAAAATGTGAGCTTCATACTTTGCTATTGCATTCATATTTTTCCAATGCTTTTCTTTCTAGTTATCCTGGTGTACTTAAAATTTATTATTAAGGTAATATAAACTTTGTTCTGTGATGACCTTTCCAAAACTGTGGACACAGTCAATGGCAAATGCTTCAAACGTCAATGCATTCATTGGCAATGCCCTACATTTGGTCAAGTGTGAACAAATACCCCACAGCACTAATTCTCTGTGTCTCACATCATTCTGAGTGTTTGGCAGCTCTCCACACCTACAGTTTTGAGCTGACTCTAGTAAAAATTTTTCACTTATCATTTAGTGACCTATTGTCTTCCAGAGTGTCTTCTGACCAGTTGTTTTTACTGGTGGAATTCTATAGCCTGCCACCATTCCACTTTCGTCTTCATTCTGGACAAGTTCTTATTTTCTGTTCGATTTTTTTCTCTTTCCTCAAAAATCATTGCTCATGTCCATGCTTTAAGTGAACTAAACCACACCCTCACATCATGCATCACCTGATTGCTACACTCTAACAACTGAAGGTAAACAACAATATTAGAAAGGTTCTCATAGTAACAACTCCCTCCTTTCCATCATTGACTATAGCTGCAGCTCCATCCTATAGAGTCTAATAACCCAACTCCCTCCTTTATATCATTGTCTGTAGCTGCAGCCCCATCCTATAGAGTCTAATAACTCACCGCCCTCCTTTATATCATTGTAGCTGCAGCTCCATCATATAGAGTCTAGTAACCCACCTCCCTCCTCTCCATCATTGACTATAGCTGCAGCCCTATCATATAGAGTCTAATAACCCAACTCCCTCCTTTATATCATTGTCTGTAGCTGCAGCCCCATCCTATAGAGTCTAGTAACCCACCTCCCTCCTTTATATCATTGCCTGTAGCTGCAGCTCCATCATACTGAGTCTAATGAAGTTTTTTCTTCTTGATGTTTGTATTATACCAATACTATATACATCAGAATTATCTTCCTTTGATAGGCATACATTGTTCAAGACTATTTTAGAGTGAATATATCAGTCATGGAAAATCTAAAGTCAGCTTTTATAACTCAATAACCTATGAATCTTTCCACTTACTGGGGAGACAATGAAGAAGTTTGGATATTTCCTAAAATATGGTGAACATTTTATTGGTGCTAATAAAGATATTTGCACTGAGGCTGCAGACAGCTCTGAAATCATCTAACAAAAGCAACTTACAGCAAACACAGATTGCCTTTAATTAACTATCTGGGACAGACAAGTTACAAAAGGATTAAATTGACCCTGTGGAATCTTGTGAGATTTGAGAAAACTTTAGTTTTTAAACAATTGATCACAGGGCTTGACAGAAATAATGAACTTAGCTTCAGTTGTGAAAGCAGAAGTCACACTTGGCCATTCATATGTTATGAAGCTCCATGTTAACGACTTCCAGTTCAAAATCGTTTGAATTTCTGTTGTTGTTTTAGATTAAAGCAAATATTTAAAGAGGAAAGACAAAAATAACTCACACAAATTATGTAATGAATACTTTTGTTAGCTAAAATAATGTATCAACATGGGAAGTGAATATTTGCTGAATATGAATCATTAACAGATTTTGAATCATTACAATTTCTTTTCAGCTTGTGCAAAGCACACAAGAGCAGATCCATGCTCTGAGACCTCTCCCGGGCCTCACTTTGTCTTGTCTTTATCTCTACACTTCTATACTACTGTTCCCACATCATCATATTCTTCAGTGTTCCATTGGTTAGTGTACACTCAGGGACCATGAGAGAGATGATCCAAACAAATCACAATTGGAATGCAAAAACAAATGCTGAATTTGAATTATCATCTACTTTCACTGTACTTTCAATTGTGTATGTGTACGTGAGTGTGTGTGTGTGTTTGTGTGTGTGTGTAATATTTATTGCTTCAATGATAACACCTCTCTCGTGATTTATAAAATGTTTTCCCAGTTGTTGCAGTGTAAGAATCTTCCAACAAATCCAATTAAGCAGAACAAGTGGTCTCCATGTTCCCTTTTGGCAGAATTGACTGAGAACTCAAAACATTAAAGGGGCTGCCCAACCTAGCACAGCTATATAGACATGTACTTGCCACTGATACTTTGCCATTATATAAAGAGATTGAAAACTTTTTCTTACAAATATGGAAACATTTCCACTTGAAAATACCTGCATATGGGAAAGCTATATATAGAACTTGTAGGGAGAAGATGCAGAGAGAGAGAGAGACTGATGTCTAAAGTTTACATGAAATAAAAACAGGGGCTGGAAAGATGGTTTTAAGTTTTGGTTGCTCTTCGAAATGAGGTGGGTTTGAGTCCTACAAACCATCTTGACCCACAAACCATCTTGAAACAGTTTGTAACTCCTGTCCTAGGGAATCCAATATCTTCTTCTGGCTTCCATATGTAGTGATACACAGACATACATGTAGTCAAAACACACATGCACAAAAAATAATAAAATAATAATTTTTAAAATGGATACCACTTTTTCCATTTAATATCAAAAGAAACTTCCAGGTAAATTTTCCTATTCTAGCACAAGGTGAGTTCATTGGTGGTTTAGGATCTTATACAAATCTGTCACCCCTATCATTTTAATACAATTTAGCAACAACAAAAAAAGGCAAAGTTGAGGTTTTAGTACATATATGTGCATTGTGATGATAAAGAACTGTTTGTACATTATAACACAGTATGGTGCATATTGTTAACAAACTTAATATTTATATCATTAAAAGCATACTCTGATGAATAATAGCTCTAAGCATGAATGTAAAGCTGACAGAAAATGTATGTCAGCCACTTGTATTGATGACTCTGCTAATTATTCTGCATACATTTGGCATCACTATACACTCTGTTTTCTTTCTGAACAGATATTGACGAATGTCAAAACAGAGATACTTGCCAACATGAGTGTAAAAATACCATTGGAAGCTACCAGTGTGTCTGCCCACCTGGCTATCGACTCATGCTCAATGGGAAAACATGCCAAGGTGAGAAGAGCCTGGAGTGTTCATTGCTCTCGTTTGACATTAAAAATGATGGCGGAAGACATGAGAAGATTTTGTAAATAATTGTTCTCCTGGCTGCTCCTCTTCCTCCATACTCATTGGTCAGATGTGAATCTAAGCAATACTTCTGGGAGGAGGAAAAGCAAGAGAGAGGTGGCTCCGTGAAGGAAAGTAATTGGGGCACATACTTGGTGTTGTCTTCCTTGAAGAATCATTAACCCCTTTCATATTAGAGATCTTTCTTACTTAAAGGGAACACGTCACATCTTTTCAAAAAAGTTTTTGCACCATTTGGCGAGGGCGGAAGGGAAAATGAGAAGAGGAATTAGGACACTGACTACTGACGGGGTGAGGGATCAATCTGTATTCTCTCGTTAGATTTGTTTCCAGAGTGATCAGTACAGAAATGGTGATAACCTCTTCATTCTTGGAGTCTACAAATAAAGACTCACTATCATATACTGACACACGATCATATACTAGTTCCATTGGAGATAAAGGGTGAAAACAAATGACTTGGTAGTCATTCCCTTTAAGAGCTTGCATTCTGATGCAGACAAAAATAAATAAATCCAAATACTGATGTATAGGTTCCATAGTGAGGTCGAGGGAAAAGCATAGTGAAAATAGGAGGTAAAAATACCAATCACCAGATTTCCTTTTTTTTTCATGGAAAACAAAGAGAGAAGAGTACTTTTGTGATTTATTATACTGCAATATACTTAGATTGAAAAGAAATGGCCTATTACTCTCTTCTGAGACTCTCCCTCAATTTTATGAAAAAAAATCTAAAGCATGATTTATGTCTCTGAGTTTTATTAATTTACATCTTATACAAACTATATCCCTTTGAAAAGTATCCCTATAAAATCGTTAAGAGAGTATTTTGTCAGTAGCAATAAAACTGAGATTAAATTTTCCCTTTTTCAACTTCACAAAAGACTTGCTTGGAATGCAGTTTGTAGGAGATGTGTCCTAGAAACCAAGACCTGTAGCGAGGATGGCTTTACCTGATGTACCAAGAGTCATTCTCTTCCTTACTCTTAATACTGTCTGAGGTTACCCATTTAGGTTGTTGGGGCTGGAGAAGAAGTCTGAACTTAGTAGAGCCTTTGCTCTCATCCGTAAATCACTGAGCATTATTAAGAATATACCTTATACAATAACTGGAGTCAGAAACATGCATATGATTCCCGGTCACGTATACAAATAAAACTACTACTTAAAATGACTATACAAACCCCAATATCCTAGTGTAGTCAAGATGAGACCTCAGATTGTAGATTCTCCAATGCCCTTTTATCTTTCCTACAGTGCTGTGAACACTAAGACAGTGTACTCAGGAGCAGGAGCTAGAAGTGCTGACTCTCCATGCTCTAGAACTGACTCAGCCCAGACATCTTTCTAAAAGAACACCAGTTTCACTGGGTTTCGTGGCAAATGCCTTTTCATCCCAGCACCCTGTAGGCAAAGGAAGCAGATCTCTGTGAGTTTGAGGCCAGCCAGGGCTGCATAATGAGACCTTGTCTCAAACTTAAAAAAAAAAAAAAATTTAGAGTACCAGTACCCAAATTACAGCTGCTCTTCCTACAGCTCTCTCAGGCACCGAAGAATGCAGGGCAAATACCAAAAGCATTTAGAATTATCAACTGAACCACAAAATCCCTTAAGCAAAGTTAAAGGGTTATGTGATACACTCATTAGACTTTTCCTCTTTCTAAATCATGCCATTTTTTTAATTGCCTTCATTTAGCTCAAAACATTTTTTCAGGTTTCATTTGAGCTACAGAGTGGAAAATACTGTGAACAAATCAGAACCAGGTGTCAGGGAAGCGTTTGCAATTGAAATGGGTTACATATTTTTGTGGTTTTAAAAAGACATGAGAGAAAGCAGTTCTGCCTTTTAGAGAATTCTTTAAAGAATCGCTTAGGGGTCTCTTTATAGCTTTAGAAAGTGTTTGAGGCATTTACAAGGAGCAAGAGGCTGTTCTTCATCCGGGAATTTTTTTTTAAGCTTTATACAGTGGTAATGGCCTTGTCAGTAAGAGCCAGAAAATCACAGTGGACAGTATCATAGGAAACAAAGACAGAGAATTCTGTCAAAAGTGGAAGTCATTGGCTATAAAATTAAAAAACACAAAAAGTGTGACCAATCAAGATTTGACTAAAAATCAACGAGGACAGGCTATAAGACCCTCAGCCAGATTTCAGGCACCACAAATATTAAAAGAAGAAAACTCAAATAGACTTTTATCCATGACAAATAATACTAGGTTTAAAACTATTAATAAAAGGATATGCTTTTTAAAAGAAAAAAATTAATATTATATTGACGCTGCATTTGAAAGGAGTTCTGCCTTTTACATTTTTTTTTGAAGGGGGTTCAAGGTTTCTCTGTAGCTTTGAAGCCTGTTCTGGAACTCACTCTGTAGATCAAGCTAGCCTCCAACTCACAGAGGTCCACTTGTCTCTGCCTCCTGAGTGCTGGAATTAAAGGTGTCCACCACTGCCCAGCTGTCTTCTACGTTTTTTAAGACATAATGCATGTTTATCAAAAGTCAGGTTACTTACACTTTACAGATACAGCATAGTACAGATGTTCCTAGTATGTTATCCTCGGTTATTTTTAATTATTTAGAAGCAATTGCTTAGATACATCATATTTTCTAATGCTGTTGATATGAAATCTTTATAACTCATGCCAATCTTTGCATGTAGCAGGGATATTTATATTATTGCCTCCACTTCAGTTACTCTAATAATATTCTTACAGTGTTTATTAAAAGTCAGATATCATCCTTTGGTTCATTATAGAAGACATGAGTATTGTTCCTCTAATTTTTCTTCAAGACAAGGTCTCATTGTTCAGCACTAGCTTGCCTGGAACTCCCAGAGGTCCATCAGCCTCTGCCTCCACCTCTGCCTCTTCCTCCTGAGTGCTGGGATTGAACGGTCAACCATCATGCCCAGCTTTATTTCTCTATTTGTGTTTGTCCTGTTGGTTGTTGCTTTGTTTTGCCTCCCTTTCTTAGGAACAGTGAGTAGAACCACACACCACAGATAAAGGAGGTCACCTGCCTCATAGCCCAGTACCTTACAAAGATCCCTGTGAGAAGCAGACATTCTGATGGACGAAAGACAGATAGTTTTTCCTCAACACAGACTACAGTCCTACCAGCCAACAAACGTTCTCATGTTTGCTTGACGCATCCAAAGACCTCTTCAAAATGCAAACATTTATAAAGTGATATTAAATTTTGACTGTTTAGAATGAATGTATAATGTGGAAATTTTTAAAGAATTCTCATGTTTAGGAAATAATTTGATGTTTTTTAAAATATTTTTATTAATTTAGTGTACAAAATAATGGGTTTCACTATGATGTTTTCATGAGCATATATTATTGTCCCTTGCTCATATTTTCCCTTCCATATTTGCCCCACCCTTCTTCCCTTTCCTTCACTGGTCCCCCTCCCCACAACAGTCCCCTTGGCTTTCATGTCAAGCTCATGTATTTATAAGTTCTTGTACTTCTTTAGAGACCTACACTGAACAAATGAAACTCGATGATACTAGCAGCTCTTATTGTACACACGCTGCCCCCATAACACAATTCTTGTGGCTGCCGCAGGCTACTAGGCCCCCTGCTTCAGCATCAGTTCAGTGCACTAAGTTAGAGAGAAAGGAAAATTTGGAAGGTGGGGAAAAATTTAAGAGAAATTTAGATAACACTAACTGAACTTCTTTCACATTTTCCTCCATGTCTTTTTATTTCATCTTTAAGACAACTTCAATTTGTCAAAGAGATATAGCATGTTCATTAGGCAAGAAAAAAAAGCATAATTAGAAATTGGATCACAGGTAACAGACAAATGACAGCTGGCATAGAAGGAAGTTTAACACTGGGATTCTTTGTTGTAAGCTTATTTTACAGCTTGTAAAATAAGGCCAGGAGCAGAGACACCTCACCAATATCTGCACAGAGCAAATAATTAGGAAGTCAAGACGTATGGGGACCTCTGAGTGCCAGCCTCAGTGTCCCCTTCAGGGTTCAGAAGCCTTGCAGCAAGCGTGAGACTTAGATCTGAGGGAGAAATGAAGTCTCCACTGTGTACTTTTCTGCACCAGTTTCTTTATTCTCCTGCTGTTCTGTTCTGTAAAGTTTCCAGTTCATATACACACGCAAAGCAAAGGCAGTTCTCTGAGCTTGGACGTCCCTTTATCTTTGAAGATCCCAAATGTGATCTTTATGAAAGACTCCTTTCCTGACTGCATGTCCTGCCAAATGGAAGACAGTTGCAGGGAGGTGGCTTCTAATGGATCTCAGGGAACAAAGTGGAAATTAGACTGTGGGAGCCAAGGTTATTGACTGTGTGACTAAATTTCTTACTGGAGATCCCACAGAGTTAAGCAGAGGGAATGACCCGATATAGCAGTACATGTGTATAATTGTGCCCAATAATCAATATTCTGTCAAATCTTGCACCAAGGGAGAGTGCTTATGGCTTCACAAGATATCTACTGTGAGAATCAGCTGGCATACAAAGGGTGGTAGGCCCAATGCCTTACGAGCTGTGTTTATCTCCATGAGAACGCTATCATTATGGTGGGTCAGCCTTCTGCTCTATCAGCTGAAATCTCTCACTCCTGATTATGTGGACTACACCAAAGATTCTGATCATCATTTATCTCTCTAGACACCTTTTTTTAACTTTATGAATACTACTTCTAAATTGTAAATAATCAGAAACAATATGCATGTAATGAAATCTAAAGTACCTGTTTTAATACAAAAATGCAAGTGGTAAAAATTCAGAATTTGATGTTGGTCATACATGACTGATACAGTGCCTCACAGAATCATCTCTCTCTCTTCTCTAACACTGTTCCAAGTAGTTTAAGAGTTCGAAAAAGCACTACGCAGATTTAACCCAATCGTTATGCACTCAGCTGCTCTTGTGAGACGAAGGGAGAGTTCCACGAGTCGGCAGCTGGGCACCTTTTCCACCACAGCAGTTCATTTGGCTCTTAGAGACCACATCATGGGAAAGCCATGTGGAGTCACTGAGCTGTCATTCTTTCCACACATGATTGTAACATGAAGGGCCGGCTTGTTGGGTTTACTGTCCTGTCTGGTTCCCACAGCTGTTTAGCACGAAAGAAAATCACACAGAGATTTCTATAAGTTATAAAGCTGATTGATTGGCCCATTAGGTCAGGCTACTTATTAGCTCTTGTAGCTTATATTAA
>LOEQ01006844.1:89125-111827 GCA_001685075.1 Bramus lutescens | reverse complement strand
AGCGTTTATTTAAAACATGATTGACAGAGTACAGACAATTCTCCCGCACCACATGATGACCTGCTTACTTCCCTCAGAAGGAGGGATGCTCTACATCCCATGTGCAGGCAGCTGACAAGGCCTGAAAACTTTAGCCTTCCCTCTTGTGATGTCTGGTGAACCGCTAGGCCCAGTGCTTCTATTTAAATCATCAAAAGGGATGTCAATCCTGTCCCCATTTAAGATGCACCTGTGTTAAATAGATTCTCAACAAAGGTTTGCAACTCAGATTTAACTCTGTTTATTAGAGGGAGATTACCACTATATAATCAAATATTTACTCATTGTCAAACCAGTCAAATTGAATATCAGAGAAAACTCAAAAGCCTTATTGTTTTCAAACTGAAATCTAATTTTAAGTTCCTAAGGTCATGGATTTGTAGTCATGTTTTGTGTCCATTGATATGCAATATCGCTGTATAGTATGCTCATATTTTTCCTAGGATTCATGCAGCCTTTCTCCAGAAGGTAAAGGAAGGTTGTATAAGAAAATCTCAGACCATGAAGTTCTCGGGCAGACTGATGTGGGGAGGGTGAACTTGGGAAATGGTGCCATGGAAATTGATTACCTGGAATGCTTGCCTGCCTTCACACTGGTGGAAATCCACGTGTATCACCAGGCAGGTGCAGTTTGCCTGCCTTCACACTGGTGGAAATCCACGTGTATCACCAGGCAGGTGAATACTTGCCTGCCTTCACACTGGTGGAAATCCACGTGTATCACCAGGCAGGTGAATGCTTGCCTGCCTTCACACTGGTGGAAATCCACGTGTATCACCAGGCAGGTGAATGCTTGCCTGCCTTCACACTGGTGGAAATGCACCTGTATCACCAGGCAGGTGAATGCTTGCCTGCCTTCACACTGGTGGAAATCCACGTCTATCACCAGGCAACTGTAGGTTCTCAAAAATACCTCAAAGTATTTATTGAATTTTGTGGACACTCACTCAGAAATCTCTCTTAGTTCCAGGCCACACACACCTCATCCTCCAGTGCTCAATTATCCCAGGATTAAGAATTATGGCACAAAAAAAATGTTTTCAGAAGGCTTGAAAGTTTCCTTCAGTCTTGTGTTTTATTTTATTACATCAGGGTTTCCATTTAATAACTCTGGCAGGAAAACACAAAAAAGAAGAAGCAATGTCTTTTACTTGAATATCTCTGCCCTGTTTTTGCCGTTGCTCCAGGAAGCATCCCCATGACACTCTGCTGGGGGTGGACTCCGCCGTCAGAGCAGTTCAGTTCTGCTCAGTTTGATAAAACTTGGACCCTGGAGGCCAGTTATTTGATCTCAGGGTTTTCTTTTTACAGTCTCTCTGTCTCTGTCTCTCTCTCTCTCTCTTCAAGATCTGACTTACCTAGCAGTGTCCCATGAGTTTGCAGCATGAATCCTTTAATTTTCACTATCTTCCTTCCCTCCTTATAATTTGAACTTATAGCACAGGGATTGCTCATACTATGAAAGGGAAGACTCTTCACTTTGCAGAGTATTTACTTGTCCCTTATTATTTTTTCCTTTCGGCTTGGTCAGCGTGCATCTAAAATATTATTTAACATTATTTCCTTGACAAACTCGTGTGTGTTCTGCTTTTCTAGTAGACGGGACACGTGAGTGCTCCTAAAAGCTGCCCTTTCACTTCTGCAGCTCTTATTTTTCTTTCGGCTTTTAGCATCTATCAAAGAGACATGGCCTCAGAGCAACCAGGGAAACAACTAAACCAGAAATCCTGCCCCCTTTCTGTGGCCGAAGCTTGGACAAATAAGCTCCTTGGAGGACCAAGATATGAGAGCTGCCTCTATATGCCAGTGAAATACCAGTGACTGCTACGATGGCCCCCAGTGACCCCAACTAATGTTGCCTTGTATCCTGTGTGGTCCCTAGATGTCGATGAGTGCCTGGAGCAGAATGTCCGCTGTGGGCCGAATCGCATGTGTTTCAACATGAGAGGCAGCTACCAGTGCATTGACACACCATGTCCACCCAACTATCAACGGGATCCTGTTTTGGGGTATGTTTCACTTTCTGATCCCAGACATGCTTCTGGAAACCCTTTGACCAACCTAAGCCTTGTCTATAGTCACGTGTAACTTATAAGAAATCAGTAATGTTGTGGGATGCAGCCTGTTCCTTCTATGAATGGACAAGAGATGAACTCATTAGGCAGCTCTCGCTGCAAACCATCATTTGTGATTGCCAAGCCTTCCTGGGTGAGGCTTCCCACCACAGAGTCACAGTGTGGCATCCAGGGCTCTCCCTACAATAGCAAATGCTTTATGGGGTTGAGAGCCTGCCTTTCTTTTGAAAATTCCCCATTCATTTGTACTGCCTCAAGCTGGTAAGTACTGTCAGCAGGTAAACTGTTTCAAGAAGTACTTTTTCTGTTGCTATGGTGACTCACTGTAGAGCAAGAGATGAGAGAAACGTGGGTGAGTTGATAGTCTGCCCATCGATGATGTCTTCCTTACTTCCCTGGTGTCTGGCAGTTTTCTTGGTTCTGGATAAACTGTTCTAATTTTTTCCCATGCTGTCCAGGTACCAAGCTAACTGGGATGACTGAAAACAAGGGATAATGTTTATCTTAGATGGTCCCTGCTCATTGCCAGATGCTCACTGAAGGTCACATTTTGTTTTCTTCCTAGTAATGCCTCAAGTTACTGTAGCATGCGTGTGTGTGTATTGCGCAAAACCCTCCATAAACCTGTTTGTAATTAATATCATAAGAATGGAAAAAGAAAAGAGAGGATTAAAAATATAGATGTTTACATTGTATCTAAAAATACTATGACTAAAGAACCCATGTTTTTATAATATAGTCCTTTGTGGGTTTTTCCCCTCTAGATGTCTAGAAAAATAATTTAAATGTCATTATGACCCAGTGTGGGTAATGAAAGGGGGAAATCATTTTTAATGTAAAATAATATGAAACAAAGATTAAAAAGGAAGTCATGCCCCCGCCTAGAATTCCTAAGTGACCTCAAATTGTTCTGAGAAAAATAAACCAAATAACTGTATACCCTATTTCGACCTTCAACCAGCATTAGGATAAATGTTATTATGTAGTTTACAGGCTTCTTTCTAAGAAGCCCTTGTTTTCAAGAATGTGCAATGCTTTTGTTTGTAAAACTGACTTTTCATTTTACGGCCAATGCTCCTGAGACCTTGTTGGAGCTGTGCTAGACTACGTACTAAGTATGCATAAGGCCCTCATCCAATCCCAGCACCCCACCAAAAAGAATTAAAGAATTCTTGCTTACTTCAGAAACTCCAACTCTTCTGGTTTATAGAGCTGGGATATCGATACTTGACTGTAGAGGGTTATTCTCTGAGCTACCTATCGTCTCTTTTGCATTAGTGGTCTAGGACATGGGGAGAGCCACATTTTGTAAGTAAACAAATTACAAAGAGTGACCATGAATAGTTACCACCTGTGTCATATCCTGCTCCGAGGTGTATAACCACGCGCATCTCATTTATTTGCTAACCTTAGGTTCTGCCTTAAGAACTGCCCACCCAACGACTTGGAATGTACCTTAAGCCCATATGCCTTGGAATACAAACTTGTCTCTCTCCCGTTTGGAATAGCTGCCAATCAAGATTTAATCCGGCTGGTTGCATACACACAGGATGGAGTAATGCATCCCAGGACAACTTTCCTCATGGTAGATGAGGAGCCAACTGTTCCTTTTGCCCTAAGGGATGAAAATCTGAAAGGAGTAGTGTACACTACACGGCCACTACGAGAGGCAGAGACCTATCGCATGAAGGTTCGAGCTTTATCCTACAGTGCCAATGGGACCATTGAGTATCAGACCACATTCATAGTTTATATAGCAGTGTCTGCCTATCCCTACTAGGAGGTACTCCAGAACCTAGTCCGAATATTTAAACTGCATTAATCCTGGCAATCGAGGACCCCTGCAGTTAACTATCTCTTGAACAGTTGCAATCTTGGCAACTTGGAAATGGTGCTGTACTCTGTAACCTGTTTGTTCCTTGGTACTGCTGAGGTGTCTGTATGATCCCACAATGGTCATGTATCTTTCAGTAAGGCCTAGAAGAGTCATTTGTTATTTTCTTTATTTATTACACTGGAGCAGTTACTTCCCGAAGATTATTCTGATCAGCTCATAGGACATTTCATTGATGTTGTATAGTAGCATAGCAGATAAGAATATTTTCATGGAAACAATATTAAAAAAAACTAATTCAAATAGATTTTTCCAGCATTTGGCTATTCTTATAAGAGTAAAACCAGCTATTATATGTTCTGATAAAAGCTTATGGCATAACATAAGATTTTTAAAATATTAATATACAACTTAGACATCTCCTTTCACGATATTTTTGTCAATTTTAAAGTTAAAAAAGAAACCCCACTATTCTGAAATACAGTACAGATGTAAGTTTGTTTGATCCCTGTTGGAGCTTAGCATGATCAAATACTCAAGATACATTCCCAGTGGTTTCGTGAAATTATCTGAACCTCTCACTATGTTATTAGAAAGTTACTTCCCCTTTAGGCAGTCACCCATGGCGTGGGTCTTTGGCATTTCAATATAAGCTTTTATTCACTCAGCTCCATAACTTTTACATTCCATATTTTTTATTTTAAGACATATCAATAGAACAGATTTCTTGATTATTTGTAATCATATATGTTCAAGTTAACATGTTAAACGTCAATACACTGTACATGGTGGTAACAGACTCTGTAAGCAATTGTCAAGATGTATTCTATTTTTATGAAGTGTATATATTACCTTAGTGTGTATTTTCTATATAATATCTTGATGGACTTTTTTATAAAATTATTTTATAAAAAAAATTACAGTGAAATCAGCCTAAATAAAATTTTCACATCTTTTTCTTAAGAACCTAAACTGTGTTTCCTTATATATTGTATTAATTTCTTCTCTGCTGCTGTTACAAAAATACCCTTGGGAAAAGAAGTTAAGTGAGAAAGGGCTCATTTCGGCTTATAGTTCCATTGGAAGAAAGCCCGCAATGGCAGGGAAGATGTGGCTACAGCAGGGATGGCATGGAAGCTTGTTGATCACATTACATTCACACTCAGGAGGCAGAGAGAAACAAGTTGGACCAGATCCTAAAACCCCAAAGCCCTCCCTTGGTGACAGGTGCCACCTAGGGGTCCTGGAGGTGTTGGGGGAGTTGGGGTGTTAGCGGTGGGAGTATCGGTTGGTGTGGGTGCTGGGTAGGCAGGCAAGGCAGAAGCAGTAGAGCAAGGTTCTGGCCTCCCTGGAGCGCAGACCCTCAAGGTCAAATGGATTCCACTTCATGGGGGCTGGCAGCCACAGGGGTGTTCTAACCTAAGGACATCTCAGCTGAGGGCTCAGACATCACTGCTAAAGGTGGCAGTGATGTCATTTGGTGATTTAGTGGGATCTTTTGACTCTGGGAAGGGGCTAGACAGTTCCATAACCTTCCCAAACAGTGTCATCAAGGAGGAACCAAGGTTCAAACACAAGAATCTATGAAGAACATTTTATGTTTGTACCACAACACAGCCATTATAAATACTGAAGTTTTAGGGATAAAAATAAATGCGCAGTCATCACAACAGCCCAAGATACATGGTATTATCTTTCATATTTTAGAGGACCTTGGGCATAGATAACTTGTGCAACTTAAGAGAATTCAGGTAGTTAATGGCAGAAGTATCATTCCTTCTGTACTTAACCTCACAGGTTTCTCATCCATCTGCAGTCTCCTTACATCTCAGATAATGAGTAAATCCTTTAAAGAAATATGAGAAAACATACATAGTGGAAGGAAATGAATAAAGCAGTTCAAGACCTGAAAGTGGAAATAAAAACAATAAAGGAAACTCAAACTGAGGGAAATATAGAAATGTAAAATTTAAGAACTCCAGAGCCAGTCCTCATCAGTAGAATACAAGAGATGAAGGCATTGAAGAAATGATAGATGAAATAGATACCTTAGTCAAAAAAAATTAAATCTACAAAAATCCTGGTACAAAGCATCCAGAACACTATGAGAAGACCAAATCTAAGAATATTAAGAGTAGAGAAAAGAAAAAGAAAGGTCAAAGGCTCAGAAAATATTTTCAGCAGAAACATAGAAGAAAATTTCCCTAACCTAAAGAGCTATACACCTATCAAGGTACAAGAAGCATAAAAAACATCAAAAAGTCTAGATCAGAAAATAAACTCTCCTCTGCCCACAAATACCAATAAATATCAAAACATTAAACCCACATAATAAAGAATATTAAAAGCTGCAAGGAAAATCGATGAAGTAGAATATAAAGACAAACCTACTAGAATCATACATGACTTCTCAAGGAAAACTAAAAGTCAGAAGGACTTTGACAGATGTGCTGCAGACTCTAAGAGACCACAGATGTCAGCTCAGACTACAATACCCAGAAAACTTCTCAACTACATTTGGAGAAAATAAGACAATCCATGAAGAAGTCAAATTTAAAAAATATCTACCTATGAATAAAGCCCTACAGAAAATGCTAGAAGGAAAACTCCAACCTAAAGAGGTTAACCATATCCACAAAAACATAAGAAATAAATAATTCCAGACCAGCATTTCAAAACACACACACACCACAATAGCAAAATAACAGGAATCAAAAAAAAATACTTATTGATACCTTTCAACTCTCCAATAAAAAGACACAGAATGGACACAAAAACAGCACCCATCTTTCTGCTGCCCCCAAGAAACACATCTTAATATTAAGAATAGACACATGATAGGCAGTGGCGGCACACACCTTTAATCCCAGCACTTGGGAGGCGGAGGCAGTGGGATCTCTGAGTTCAAGGACATCCTGGTCTTCAGAGCAAGTTCCAGAACAGCCAGACCTGTACAGAGAAACCCTGTCTAGAAAAACTAAGAATAAAAATTAACTAATTAATTAACTTTTACAAAAGAATAGATTTCCAGGGTAAAAAGATAGAAAAAGATATTTCAAGCAAATGGACCTAAGAACCTAGTGTAACCATTTTAATATCTGACAAAATAGACTTTGACTAAAATTAATCAAATAGATAGTAAAGGACATAACATACTCATCAAAGGAAAAATCCACCAAGAGGACATTGCAGTTCCTAAAAGCCATGCTTATATGTGGATATTACTGCTAAGTCAATGATAACCACAGAGGTTAGGTACAGGGTAAGGAACTAAAGGATATAGATAGCTCTTGTTAGAAAAAGGAAATAGAATAATAATGGATGACTGGAGTAGAGCTGGAATGGGAGAGTCAAATGGGAAAGAGGAGGGTAGAGGGTCATGAGGGAGGAACACAGGGAGGAACAGTTCAAATTAAGGGCCATGTGAGGGGTAGTATGGAAACCTTATACAATAGAAGCATCAATATTTACACACACACACACACACACACACACACGAAGGCAATCTAAATGAAATCGTCAAATAATGGGGAAGAAAGAGCCCCAGCTAGACATCTCTTGTCACCAAATGAAGTTTTCAGTACTAGGATTGGGTAACATCTAACTAAATTGTTGGCCAAACTCCCTAAACAACCCAGGTTGTTGCCAGGACTAAATGTCACTCTCTACAAACTGACAACAAGGCCCCACTGCTGAAGACAACACCTACACAACTCACGAAACATGGAGAAGTCCAATTGAGTGGCGCCTACATTGAGCCTTCACCCCTGTGTGCTAGCATCTTTGGTACACTACCCAAGGAGAAATGTAAACACCAACTCAGCTCCAAATCCTTGATCTACCATGGTGTCCTGCCTTGCTAGTGCAATGGGGGCGCAAAGCTGGTGGGAATAACCAACCAACATCTGGTTTGACTTAAAGAAAGCCTGCTCCATAAGATGGAACCCATGCCTGACACTGCTTGGATGACCAAGAGCCTGGGACTAGATAGCCCGGGGACATGGGTAAAACTAACTACTGTTCTACTAAAAGATAGTAGCAGTAAACTGGCACCTAATGATATTGCGCTATACTCATTGATCAGTGCCTTGTTCAGCCATCATCAGAGAAACTTCCTCCTGCAGCAGATAAAAACAAATACAGAGACCCACAGCCAGACATTATGCCAACAATGAGAGACCTTGAGACACTCTGCCATAAATAGGATGTCTCCATCAAATCCACTTCTCCCACAGGGTTCGGGTAAATTTGTGGAAGAAAAGATGGAAAGATTGTAAGTGGGGATGGAGGACACCAAGAAAACAAGGCTCTCTTAAGTCCACCGAACTGATGCACATAGGATCTCAGAGACTGAATGGCATGCAAAGAGCCTGCAGGGGTCTGCCCCGAACAGGGTCCTAGAGCTGAAGGAGAAATGGAGACATGTCCCCATCTCTAAACCAGAAGCTAGCTTCAACTGATAACCACTTACAAAGGAAAATGTATTTTCTTCAAAGGAGTCTCACAGAGGAAAGGAAGTTGCCTCAGGGGTAGGCTGCAGGGTAGCATTAGATTGCCAACAGGAAGTGAACTCAATGTCATCTTTGGAGGTTCCTTGTCTCATAATACTGTGTCCAGTTGTGGGTTTTCTTAATCTTATTTGTATGCTTATTTTATTTGTATGCTTTTTCTCTTTTTTTACACTAATGATCCTTTGTGTATACATCATTGCTTCCAGTTTAGTGTTTTACGGGATTCCTGAATATGCAAAGGAGTGGGTCTCTGCATCTATATCTATTTCCTGTGCCTTTTCTTGGGCTCTCTTCCTTCTGTATTTCATTGTTTGGGTTTTTATTTTTTATTATTTGTTTTGTCTTACTGTGACATATTAGTTTATCTTACTATATTTTATTTTATGAGAATCCTTTGGAAGACTGTTTTCTAATGAAAGGGATTGGATTTGGATGGGAAGAAAGGTGGAGAGGAACTGGAAGGAGTAAAGAGAGAGGAAAAACTGTAACCAGGACATATTATGTGCGAAAAAAATATTTTTTCAGTTAAAGGAAAAAGTAAAAATAAACCCAATAGGGCTTTAATTGTGGAACAAATAAATCTAAAACAAAACAAAACCACCTAGCCCAGTGGTTCTCAACCTTCCTCATGTTTTGACCCCTTAACACCACACCTCATGCTGTAGTGACCTCCAACCACTAAATTATTTTTCTTGCTACTTCATAACTATAATTTTGCTACTGTTATGAATTGAAATGTAACTATCTATGTTTTGCAAAGGCCTTAGGTGACCCTTATGAAAGGATCATTAGACCACAAAGTGTCACAACCCACAGGTTGAGAACCATTGATCATGTCACTGCATAGATAAATTTCTATTTCTCTCTTGTGCCATGAAATATCTTTCTTTCTTTCTACCATGTCAGCTCAGGGAAAGTAGAAGAACTTTTTTTTTCTCTGTATCATTTAAATGATGGGCCACAAGAGATATTTTGTACAAGATTTGGAAAGATGACTTAACCCTGTATCCATAGAGCATTTACATTTGGAAGGTCACTACAGGAAAAATAGGTGCCATTTAAGTCAGGGACCTTGTTATTAGCTCTTAGCTCCTCTGTTTGGTATTCTATTCTACTCTTTTCTGCCTCCCCCTGAATCTTTATTGTCTACAATTCGTGGCTCCAGGTATAGATCTATTTCTTTCACAAAGAGCCTCAGTTTTTCCTGCTTAAGACCTACTTCACTGAAGCCTGATTGGAAGCAAAGATGGTTCATGATTGTTGTGGGCTGAATTGTTCTCCTCCAAATTAACCTGGCCAGATCATAACCCCAGATGTGAATGTCTATGGAAATGAGAGCCATACAGAGTAATCACGGCAAAATGAGATCACAAAAGTGGAACCTCTTCTTATCTGATTAATGTCCTTGTAAGAAAAAGACAGCTCTACCTCTGGCCCAGCAGCACCACCACAATATAAGGAAGTGAGAGACAGAATTTATCTGCATATCAGAAAGCCCTCAAACAGAAACCAAACCTCACCAAATCTTGATCTTCAACTTTCTAGGCTTCATATCAATGGGGACACAAGTTTCTGTTGAACTAAGAAATCTGGTGTTTTCCTTATGGAAGCCCAAACTGACTAATTTGGGGATCCACGGAGGGGTTCCAGGTCATATTTGTGGGGTTTGGTTTTCTTCAGTTTTAGTAAAAGTGTAGTACATGTTAGGATTTCTTGTCTGAGTCTAAACAAGTGTAGTAGAGAGCTGAGAGAGAGGAAATAAGCTCAGGGCCTTGTCCCATCCAACAACAGGATGAGCATTGGTCCAACTGCAGCATCCGGATTCCTGAACACCTAACAGTCTAACTGTGAATGTCAGAATTCCACCACAAATTCAGTTCCCCATCTCATGAAGGTCTTTGATGTTAAATCTGTGACATTGATTAAAACAGAAATGTGACCCTAGCTTTGGGACAGACTTGTAGAGAAATTATATGAAGCTGGAAACACTGAACTTGTAGCATGAGGGCCTATTTGTTGGGGTTTCTGTCCCACCCAATACCCCACAGCAGGCAAGCCCCAAAGAAAATCACACAGATATCTCCATAAGTTATAAAACTGATTGGCCCATTAGCCCAGGCTTCTTGTTAACTCTTGTAGCTTATATTAACCCATTATTCTTATCTATGTTAGCCATGTGGCTCAACACCTTTTTCAGTGGGGCATGTCACATGTTGCTCCCTTGGTGGTCTGGGATGGACTGGGAGGAATCAGCTTACTCCCTCCCAGAATTCTCCTGTTCTCATTGCATCATTTCTACTTCCTGTATGGTTTTCCCACCTATACTTNGCCCATTAGCCCAGGCTTCTTGTTAACTCTTGTAGCTTATATTAACCCATTATTCTTATCTATGTTAGCCATGTGGCTCAACACCTTTTTCAGTGGGGCATGTCACATGTTGCTCCCTTGGTGGTCTGGGATGGACTGGGAGGAATCAGCTTACTCCCTCCCAGAATTCTCCTGTTCTCATTGCATCATTTCTACTTCCTGTATGGTTTTCCCACCTATACTTCCTGCCTGGCCAATCAGCATTTATTTAAAACATGATTGACAGATTACAGACAATTCTCCCACACCACTGAACTCATCTTTTGGACAGCAGGAACCCCATCACGTGTCTGAGAAGGCTGTTGTCTCCTTTGTCTGAATTGTCTCTAGTGACTATCAGTGAAGTCCCCTTTAAGAGAGAGACTTCCAACTCTCCCCACACCTATGCATAAAAACTCTTCTTCCCTCTAAAATCAAACTGAGAGTCTGTAGAAACAGAAAACCAACAGCAAACGCTGTTCCATTAATTTTTCTGGGGGATATTTGAACAAACATCCATTTACCCTGAATGGGGTGATATGGGAGCTCACATCGACAGAGAAATAGACTTCCAGGTAAGTAGGTCCTAGACAGAGAAGGCTGATACAAACACACCCAGCATCCCTGTCATCCAGGACTCAGAGGCAACTTGGCTACTGTCATGTCTCAAGGGTCATGTGTTAACCATCTGTATTCATCCCACAGGTCACATCTCACAGACATCATAGGAAGCAGGCCCATTTTGCTATGTGTCTTCCTCTTCCTCCCCCACCTTTCCTACCTCATACATTAAGACAGTGTGCTTGATCATGGGGTGCTAAATCTTTACTCCAGACTCCAGTCTGGTATTGGTGTTAATAAACATCTTTCCTAAATGACAATCTGATTCCACACCTCTCCACAGAGGTTCATCTCCTTTTCCTCCATAATACATAGCATTTGGTATTAAATCCTGGTTCACCTTCCCAACCCTTGTCATTGCGCCTTCCACATCTGTCACCAAGACTTCTTGCCCTCCATTATCAGATAATTTCCCTCCAGCGTTAGACCTTTGTCTCCCTCTGGTGAATCTCCTGGCCTCACCAACCATTGGACAGGAATCTTCTGTCCAACCCATTAACCGTAAATCATACTTTAGTACTGGGTCAAAAGTTCTCCTGAATTTTACCCAGCTCTCCGAAGACTAGGGTTGTCAAAACTCATTCTCAGTCCGCTGTTTGTGATTCAACCACTGCTCCAGCTGTTCCAAATCCTAATTCTGAGCAAGGATTCTCAGTTCCTGAGGGCTGAAGGCTGCCAATGCCCACATTCAGAAGCCCCCACCACCATAACCATCACTAATATGGAATCCAGGGCAACCATCACAGCAGCAGGCAAGAGTATTTCATTGTTTTTAGGTATAGGGACTGTCAATTCAGCTTTAATTGCATATTTAAGATCAATGGTCCCATCTTCCACCTCTGTTGTAGGAGCTGACATTATCTCCAAACCCCAGAAAACCAGTGACTCTCCTCGTTTTTAGATACACAAAATTTTGCTTACTCCTTTTTCATTATCCCTGAGGTCCTCTTTTGGTACAAGACATTCTCTCTAAACTTCAGACCACTATTTCTGCCCACACACAACCCAGAGAGAGCCTCTCCTCCTTGCCTCCACACCACCATTACCAACCCTTTTACTTGAAGCTCTTTTAGTAAACCCAAATCAATCTCTTCATCTAGGCTACTAAACGTCTCTCAGTGGCCGGACACCACTCCCTTATCAAAGTTACCCTTAAATAGCTATTATTTTTCTGAAACCAGTCTAATAACCCCTCTGTCAGGGTGTTGCTTGGCCTTCAGAAATACACTTAAATTCAAGCATCATGGTTACTATGTTGATGTGGACTGTAACTTTCCATGCTCATGTTTTAACTGAGTACCTTCAAGTTTGCTATTGAAGTGAGGCTTCAGATGCCCAGATTTTTGAGTTTGTAAATATATTCATTCATGAAAATCATACACCAAGAGTCAGATTATAAGTACCCATGAGTTAACTGCTCAGATCTCTCACTAACACTAGCTCATCTCCTCTCCAGAAGCTGAGAAAATGAGACTTGATATCAAAAATTAGCTCTTGGCTTTCTTTATAGAAGAAATTAAGGTTCTTAAATTGTAAAAATAAAGGTCAATTAAATAAAAACAAAAATAGAAATGGAAGTAATTATTTATAAGAAAAGGTTTAAGACTTGGGACATTCTAGTTGTCAAGGAAGATCAAAAGACAGCTGCCTTGCCTGTCAAGAGCTCTCTGCCCAGATTTCCCTGTGACTGGATGCACTGAATCCTTTGTGATGTTTATTTTCCAACACTTCTCTTGTGTGTGCCCAGTTTTCCGTGTAATGACATCACCTACTTTGCACGGTCGTTAGCCTCTGTTTTCACCTATCGTTACATTCCTCTTTCCATTCTTTTAATCCTGACCCACCTTCAAGCTTTGTTTAGCTCCAAATCCCCCATAGCCCTCCTTGATTTTTTTTTAAGTTTTTTGAGACAAGGTTTTTATGTGTATAGTTCCAGATGTCCTGGAACTAGCTCTATAGAGCAGGCTGGCCTTGAACTTATAGAGATCCACCTGCCTCTGCCTCCCGAGTGCTAGGATTAAAGGTGTGCACCACCACCGCCCAGGTCCTTGATTTTTAAAAAACAAACAAACAAAAAACCAATGAGCTCTTCCACCTCTGAGCTCACACAGCCTTTCTCTATACTTGCCTTGCAGTACTTCTCTTCTGCTTTTCTGGACAATTCCTTAACACATATGCTTGTCTTCTTACTCCACACTGGATAACACAGTGGCCTTTCAGACTGTGCCTTTCCCTGAGAGACTCCATTTCACAAGCACTTTTGAAGATGGAGGGTGATTATACACCTGGGTGAACACATAACACGGCACCATCAGTTTGAAACACAGGCTGATAAATGACTTATTCTTTGGAATAGAAAGGTAGTACACTATAAATTTATAGGGGTGAGTTGGTACTATAGGTAAACACGGGTGTATAAAAATTATGCCAGGAAAAACAGACCCCAAAACATATTAAACATGGGATATAAAGGAAAAGATACAACTCCCTTACTTAGACCTTATAAAGAGCTGAGTGACCTAATACCAACCTGTCACCAGATTACCCAGTGTGGTCCCAACTGTCCCAGAGGTTTCAGCTCTGGTTAGTTGCTGCTGTGGATGTAGCCTACTTGATTTTCCATTTGCCCGTCTTCCAGTTCACCCGTATGAACCTACTTTTCCATCCATCTAAGCATCCAAGCATCCTGTCTTTTCATCTATGGATCTGCACTCAACTCTATAGTCTCTGCTACATTCTAGTTGACATACCTTGTGAAGGTCCTGTTGTTCCACAAATTCTGACACTGAGAAAAAACACAGATGTGTTTGTCTGTGTTTCTGACAGTACACTCATGACATGTATGGTATTGCTAGCACAGAGCACTATGATTGCTAGATGAGCCCGTACACACTAAATGCAAGGATATCTTAACAACTGAGGGAATGCCTTTAGATGAAAAGAAAGCTGTGGTTTACAATGATCATAGCTACATTTTAATCCCAGGGAGAAGTCACTTGAATATAATTATAAATCATCATGATAGCTATTAAAAATCTATGCATAGTGCCAAGGTAAAAGAGGAGAAGTTAGTTTTGAGTCTAACTGGCAGAAGCAAGAAAAGACATACATTTAGATAGCAAGATGGAGGAAGTGGGAAAGGACACATACCCTCCCTTAGAGGAAGTTTCTCAAAAGTTCCCACACATTGAAGTCTTGTCATCCTGAGATTAATAGCTATAACCATGGAAAAGAAAGTGAGGCAGAAATCTCTGCCAGAAGGGAATTAGGAGTAGAAAACGTGAGAAAGGGGCCTGCCTTGTCCTGCACAGCTTGGTCCTGGAAACCTGACTAGGGGAAGCAGGGAATGAAGAAAGGACAGACACAGAGGCACACAGACACATGCACAGAAAAGCTGGGGCCAGATGAGTTCTGTGCACCCTGATGAAATGGCACTAATACCACACAACCCAGAACTTCAGTACTTTTAATATGTACAACAAGGGGAAGAGTTAGCTAACCAAGATAGTTCACTAAGGAGCAGTCTCGGGCTGCAAATATTCTCAAAGAGGAAGTCGCAGTTGCTAGTTTCTGCGCACATGAGTCAGTAATTTTGGAACATCCGTCATACTTGGAACAGAGAAAGGCTTTGCCATTCTCAACCTGACTCAAGAAGAAGCCTGCCACCCCCATGGGATTGAGGCTTTGGGTCCTTGAGCACGACTGAAGTCCATGTCAATAATATACATTCACTCTGAACTTCATCAAATCTTTACAGATTCACTCAAGAATTACTCCTCTCCCCTAAGGGATCCTTTTTTTTTTTTCCAAAAGCTGCAAAATAGTGGTGGTATGTTTGGTGATAGAAGAAACACTGTGTGTTACACTCTGTAACTGGAGAAAGAGCCAAAAGTTGTCTGGGAATACAGGTAAAGGTAAGGGAACTAGGAAACATTGATAGAGTTAGCGGCTGTAGAGTACAAGAGACATTTACGGCTGTGTTTCTCAACCTTCCAATACTGCAGAGCATTTGATACAGTTCCTCATGTTGTGGTGACCCCCAACTGTAACATTATTTTCATTGGTACTTCATAACTCTAAGTTTGATACTGTTGTGAATTGTAATGTAAATATTTGATATGTAGGAGGTCTTAGGTGACCGCCAAAGGGATCATGACCCATGGATTGAGAACAACTGATCTAGAGCCTAGGAGAGAAAATGTGTGCCTATTCTTCTAGGAGTTCCATAGCGAAAGACCACAGACCAAGAGGCTTAAACAACAGAAATGTGCTTCTCACGGTTCTTGAAGCTCAAAGCCCCAGATCACGGTGCTGGCAAGTATAGTTTCCCCTGAGTCCTGTCCTAGAATTGTAGGTGGCCATGTTCTCACTGTGTCTTCACCTGGTCCTTCTATCTACTTCTTGGGTGTGCCTATAGGGACACCAGTCTTCTTCAATTAAAATTCACTTTTACAACCTTGTCTAAGCCACTCATCACCTTAATAAACGTTATCTCAAAATGTCATCCTTCTACTGGCAGGACTTCCGTGTAAAAACTGGGCAAATGGAAGGGGGTGCACAAGAGTGAAAGGCAGAAAGACAAATGGGGGTGTGCAGTTAAGTATTCAAGGGTGCACAAGAAATAAAGCCACTTACTGAGAGTTTTAGAGGTAAGAATAGGGATGAATTATAGCTCCAGTGGAACTAGGAGATAGGAAAAATTAGAGTTATTTAAAGGCTTAGTAGAGATAATGCTGAGTGGAAAATTCTAAATTATAGACATTTCTGCCCCTGTGCAACTGTCCCAATGTACAGTTAGTGCCTAATGACAAGCCTGTGAAAACATGCAAACAAAAAAGCAGTAAAGATATGTTGATGTGCAAGCAAAGAAAGATCTGCGCTATTCGAGAAAAGAGGCACACCCACCTAATTCGAAATGGGCTATGTGCAGTGACAGCAGTGTGAGAAATTAGCTAATCGTCACTGTGACAACAGAGAAAGAGTTTCTGCTGCTTCTGCTTCTGGGATGGCAAGACGGAACGAGGATGTTTCCGAGGCGCCATTTTACGAAACCACGGCAAAAGAGTCAGGAAATAAACATCAGAAACATCCATGTGAAAACTGGCAAACATTGCTAATTGCCCAACAGAGGTTAGATACTTTGCACATGAATTATTGACATGTCAGCTACTCATGTAGAAAAGGGGTGTGCATACTTCAGGTGGTTGCCCACCCTTCAAGGTGGTTGAGCAGGTAAAGTGACCAAAGCTGCTGAGACAAGGAGTTAGTTGATGGGACTACGAACAGTGGTTCCTGAAGAGGTATAGGGTGGATTCTAGATAGAGGGGAAAAAAAAAGAATAATGGATAGAAAAATTAACATTCTATTTTCCTTTTAACAGTATTCTTGGGGTGCATAATTTTAAATCCTTGTATTTTGCCCATTTAAAGGATAATATCCAATGATTAGCAATTTACAGAGCTAAGTAAATTAACCATGCAATTATCGCCATGATATTATCTGGGAATGTTTCCATCACTCCCCAAAAATTCATTAGCAGTTATTCCCTTCCTTCACCTCTAGCCCTAGACAACCACTAATCTGCCTTCTGGCTCTGTAGATATTCCATTTTTTTAGAAGTGTCTATAAATGGAATCATGGGGAAAACCCTTTTTTGCACTTAGCTTTTTCCATTTAGTAGGTATCTTTGAGGTTAATCAACATCATCAATATTTCCTTCATATTGCTGAATAGTTATCTCATTTTGTGCTATATTGTTTTATTTATTCATTTTTCTTATTTTAATTTCATTTGACATTCTAAGCACAGTTCTCCTTCCTACCTCTCCTCCCATCCCCCTTCACCTGTGCCCCAGCCCAACCCCCATCCACTCCTTTCAATGGGTAAGGTCTCCGACTGGGGAATCAACAAAGTCTGACGTATTAAGTTGGGGCAGGACCAAGTTCCCCCACCCCCTGCATTAAAGCTGAGTGTGACATCCCACCAAAGGGAATGGGTTCCAACAAGCTAGCTCATGCACCAGGGATAGATCCTGGTCCTACTGCCAGGACCCCCTCAGATAGTCCAAGTTTCATCACTGTCTCCCACATATGAAGGGCCTAGTTGGGTCCCATGGAGGCTCCATAGCTGTCAGTCTAGAGTTTGAGTTTCCGCGAGATTGGTTCAGCTGTTTCTATAGATTTCTCCATCACGATCTTGACCTCCCTTGCTCATGTATTCTGTCATCCCTCTCATTGACTAAATTCCCCGTGCTTGGCCCTGTGCATGGTTGTGGATCTCTGTATCTTGTTCCATCAGTTATTGGATGAAGGCTCTGTGATGGTAGTTGGGATATTCACCTATTTGATTACAGGGGAAGGTCAGTTCAGGCTCCTTCTCCACTATTGCTAGGAGTCCTAGCTGGGGTCAGCCTTGTAGATTCTTAGAAATTTCCCCAGTACCAGATTTCTCCCTAACCCCATACTGGCTCTCTCTATCCAGATATCTCTTTCATTGGTCTCCCACTCCATTCTCTCCTCCCCCACCCCCCCCATTTGTGGGATGTTTTTGTTCTTTTGGCTTTTTGAGGGGCCACCACCCAGCTCCCAAATAAATCATACTCAGAGGCTTTTAGTTATGAATGACTGGCCTTAGCTTGTCTTGTTTCTTGTCAGGTTTTCTTACTACCTTTTGCCTCTGAGCTTTTATCTTTCTTAATTCTGTATGTCTTACTTTCCTTCTTACTTCATGGCTGGCTGGGTGACTGAGTGGTTGGTCCCTGATGTCCTCCTCTCTTTGTACTTTCATTGCTCCTTCTTGGTTCTCCTTCTAATTATCTCTCCCTGCCAGCCCCACCTATCCTTGTTCCTGCCTCACTATTGCCCATTCAACGCTTTATTAACCCATCAGGTGTTTTAGACAGGCACAGTAACACACCTTCATAAAGTTAAACAAGTGCAGCGTAAACAAAAGTCACACACCTGAAAATAATATTCCCCAAAACTCCTCCTCAACTATCCTGTTCACTCATGTTCTCATCTCCCTTTCCCTCCCCTTTACCACCCCTATTTATTCATTCCTTTCAACTAAAGAAAATTGGAGTCACTTCCAACTTTTAACTGTTTTGAGCAATTTGTCTATGAAAATTCACCTGCAGTATTTTGTGTAAAAAGGACATTTCATTTCTCTTGAAACAGAATCTTATGAGTCAAATTTGCTAGCCCTTTGATAGATTTTTTTAATTTAAATTTGAGTTTCCCAAAGTGACTGTAACTGTTGTTTTCATTTTACCCCCTCAGTTATGCACGAGAATTCCAGTTTCTCTATGTGTTAACCAGTATTGACTTTTTTTAGCTGTTCTGATTGATCTGCAGGGCATCTCATCTTATTTTCCATTTCTATAATGAATCACAATCCTAAGCATCTTCTCTTTTGTGTTTTGGCCATTTGGGTGTTCTCTTTGGTGAGATGCTTATCCAAAGAATTTGCCAATCGGGAGCTGAGTTGCTTATCTTCTTGCTGCTGTGTTATCATGTTTCTTTATGCTCTATAGAGAAATGTATTACTGCTCATATCTGATTGGGAAATACGCCTTTGCAGTCCGTGGCTTGTCTTTCCTCATGGTGTTTTTTGAATTATAAAAGTTTTAATTTTAATTTCTTTAATTGCATATGTGCTTTTGTGACTAAGTCAGCTTTGTCTAACTCAAAGTAATGAAGATGCCCCCTATGTTTTCTTCTAAAGGGTCAGAATTTTAATTCTTACACTTAAGTTTAGCTTATACTTGGTTAAATTAAATTTTTATATTATTAAAAAGTAAGAGTCTATAAAGTTGTTCATCCCATAGGTATCCAATCATTTCAATATCCTTTGGGAAGGTCACTCTTTCACCATTAACTTGCCTTGATGTCACCATAAATCTCAGTTGATCATTTGATTGCTGTAGCATTATAGGAAACTGTATAATCAGTAAGTGTAAAGTCTAACCTCTCTTTTTTACAAGGCGTTTTTTCTATACTCAGCTCTGTGCATTTCTACATAAATTCTAGGATGAGAATATAACTGTGTAAAAGAGGCTACAAGTTTCAAAGAAACTCAATCTATCGGCAAATTTGGGAATATCACAATGATTGGAAGTGGGAAGCGTGAGATGATCTATGGTCATAAGTAGCTCACTGCTGAGAGCAAAATCACGCAACTTCATCTCTCCAAGCCTTCTTGGACATTATCCTTCCTGTCTTGAAAGTGAAGATCTGAATAATACTATTTTTAGCTTCAAAACAAAAGACATGAGTCCTTACTAAACCCTTAAAAAGGTACTTTTGTTAGCTATTATTTTTATATTTTCCTCAGGTTCTATCTGCAGAATGGTGTAGACCTTAGAGATAAAATACTACAAATTGAACAGTTTTTGTGTTTGTATTGTTCCAGTAGAATAAAGCAGCTTAGGGGGCTGATGTAGAGCAGGGAAGGTGGCATTAATTAAAAAGCAAACAAAACAAGGAAAAAAACTATGTACAAGGGAAGGGGGAGGGTTGACTTTATCAAAAGGAAGAGGGAAGGAAGGAAAAAGGAGGGAGGGAGGGAGGGGAAGAAAATTGTGACTTGTATTCATTCAGCCTATACCCAAACCCACTATATGTTAAAAAAAATATATATATATATCTCCTTGAGGTCTGTTTTTGTGTGGAAGACTTAAGTCACTTTAGTTCTGCCTCACAGAGTACACTTGGGTCTGCAGATCCGTATGGAGAAATTGTGGGTAAGTGCATTTGACTCAGACCCCAAGGAGAAGCCTTTGTTTTAAGAAGGTTCTGGATGGCTGAATGTCCCAGCCAAACAGCTGTTTGTTGTCTTTCCTGGTGTTCTACAAGAACAACGGAATAACCCGAACATTTGCTTCCTACATGACTTTCTGGTGCTGGTGGCTGTCATTACACACTCTTCCTGTAACTCTCATAGTTAAGGAGACTCTACACCTTAGGGAGGCAGAAGAGAAAGGCAGGGGAAATTGTGGGGACATGAGAATGGAAGGAACCCCAACCCTGGAATCTGGTTGGAACCCTTCACCAGCAGTAAATCAAGACATCCAGCATTAATTAACAACTGCTTAGGTCTTTGTTCCTTCCCAGCTATAAGCCTGCAGTTTTGTAGGGCTCTCACCAGACACCCCATTAACAGTGAAAGCCATGTCCTAAATACTCTGTAATCCTAGATAGTCCCGGTCTTTATTTTAGAGGATTGTATTCCCATCCAAGGCACCTCCAGAGTTAACCTGTCATCCATGCCTATAATATCAATTAATGAAGGAGAAAGAGGGAAAGGGTGGGTCCTTGAAATGAAGGACCAATGGAGGAGTGAAATTCTTAGACGCTCCCAGAGTCCTCCATGCCGTCCTCCCTTGGACACTTCGCCCTTGCTCTCAGGTGTGCCTTTCTTAATATCTCCATCAATTCTCCAGCTCTGCTTCATACTTCATCAAGGCCAAGCACCTCAGCACACTCAGTCAAAGTTTCTAAAAGATTAACGGGACACCTCAGGCTGCTAAGGCAGAGAACACGCAGCTTGGAGCTGTGGCTCTGTCCCTCATTACTAATGCTTCCTTTGGCTATCAGACTTCTGAGACAGTACATCCCAAGGGAGTGACATTCCTCCAGGGGTCTTGTGCTGAGAGAGAAGGGAAAGGCTGAAAACTCACTCCAACCTGCTGTCTTCCAGAAGGAGGTTTCACACAGTCCAAACACCTTGTCTGACGACCTAGCAGGAGTAACTGGAGTGCAGAGGAGGATAATGGACACTCTGTGAACATGAACCTCAAGGCCAGACCCCAAAGATGGCTTTAGAGGGTCAATGGACTCTTTGTTCGCATTCCCACTGTGGTCAATCTTTTTCTGCTTTTCATTATTATTATTTCTTAATTGGCCTATAGAGGATGGGTGACTGGGCCTCGGATGCCAGGGCATCAGAGTCCATGCTCTGATCCTAATAATGTGGTTAGCAGAATCCCTTGTCCTTGTCCAGTTGGCTTGCGAGCTCCTGTGGTGTCTGTGAATCTTTCAGTCCACAATGTCCTGATGCTTCCAGGCACCTCCACCTCTGAGTCAGATAGTGGGATAGAGACCAGCTCCTCGTAGTCTGGCTCAGCCTCCTAAACAAAGTATTTCCATGTGTCCAGGCGGTGCCTGACATGGCCCATTGGCCACAGGCTACTCCAACTCTGCAGGGACACTGAATGATGTACCAGCAGACTTGCTTGGGTATCTTAAAACACATTTTCAAAATGTCAAGTGACCCTCGGTGACCAGCCTGCTGAGTAACTGCTGTGTTCCAGGGCTCCCTAGTGAAGATATGTTGCAGCCAACGTTTTCGGAGTGGGATCACCTCTCCACTGAGTCAGAAAAATCCCTGCCAAGCAAGCAGCAGTAGAGCGTGTAACTGCTCAGGGTGATTGTAGTTTTCCAGTCACCACATTCTGCCAAGGCTCTGTTTCAAATTTTCTGTTCTCAGAGATGCAGTCTGAGAACCTGCAAGCTCTTCATAGCAGATTTTGGGAGAGCTCTGCAAGCCCCTTCCATAGCCTCTGTCCTACCGCTAGCCATTCACCTAAGCCACATCTGCCTGCACCTCCCCACCTCACCCCCAGACCAATCTTCTGTTAGGGTTTGCTTGTTTTCCTTGAGGCCTGTAGCAGTGCTTGTTGAGGATGTAAACATGATACAAAGCCAGCGATCAACATCTTTAATAAATTTCTTGCCACTCAACCCATTTCTGGAGAGACTAGATCCAAACATTAGAGAAATAGCTGATCTATAAGATGACATTAAAAGTCACTAGTGTTGGGCATGGTGGCACATGCCTTTAATCCCAGCACTCAGGATGCAGAGGCAAGCGGGTTTCTGTGAGTTTGAGGCCAGCTTGGTCTACAAAGTGAGTTCCAGGACAATTAGAGGTGTTACACAAAGAAATCTGTCTCAAAAACAAAAAACAAACAAACAAACAAACAAAAAAGTCACTAGTATGGGTTTGGAGGATTTTGTTTACTGAATACTCTTACTTATAAGGAGTTGAATAACTTTCTCCCTTCAATTGCTCTCAAAACACCAACTCTAGGAACATGTTCCACTGCAGTCTCAGACAGCGTAGGGACATTATTGAAACCCTGGGTCCAAAGGTCAAGGATTTTTAGCTTTGCTTTTGTTTCTTTCCTATAGGTCCTTTCTGTAGGAAAGGCCAGGTGGATCCAAAGTGTCATAGATAGATAGATAGATAGATAGATAGATAGATAGATAGATAGATAG
>LOEQ01006844.1:45407-57207 GCA_001685075.1 Bramus lutescens | reverse complement strand
TAATAATAATTTATAAACTTTTTTTGCTTTTCCTCATATCTGTTTCTGTCTTTATTATACCTTTCATTGAATATATATGTTGGTATATGTCTTCATAGATAATGCTTAAGTTTCCCATAAGAAACAATAAATCTTCATGCAGTAATCTTTGAAGCTTCCAGGAAAAAGATGAGGCCCCACAACATTGACTCCACCTGGTTGATATGATGTCACGATGTTGATAGCACTACTATAAGACCTGTTTTTTGGTATCAGCTGCACAAGAAAATTCCAAATGGTGCACATCTTCTACAGCACTCTGGAGAATAGATCCGCTGTGGTGATGGCTTTTAATAATCAGGTCATGCCTGACATTAGGCACAAGTTACAGAAGATAGATGGGATTGCAGATAAGAACATCCAGGAGTTGTTAGCAGTAGCTCAGAGTGTGTACAACAACTGAGAACCCCCAGAGGATAAATGGATGGAGGCCATTGCTAAAGAGAATGCAAAGCAGACTCAAAATATGGCAAGAATTTTCCCAGTAGCCACCACAGGAAATTCAGATGAAAAGAAGTGCCAACTGAAACTCCCAACCAGAGGCCAAGGTAAGGACCTCCATGCAAGGGAGTGCCCCAGTCTGCAGAAAGATCAACGGTCTTATCACAAGGAAATAGGACACTGAGCTAAAAATTGTCTCCAAAAGTCCAAACATAAAGACTATGACTCGGGATGCAACTCCTGCTATGTGCTTGTTGCAGAATCTGGCAACCACAGTGACTAGGGGACACAGGGTTTGGGCCTCCTCCCTGAGCCCAGGGTAACACTGAAAGTGGAGGGGAAACTTCCAGATTTTGTGGTAGATTCCAGAACTCAATATTTAGTATTGACCAAACCCCAAGGGAACCTCTCTCTCAAAATAAAAGTTGGATGCAGGGAGCCACAGGTATGAGCCAATATCATGGACTACCCAAAGAACAGTATATCTTGGTTCAGGCTGGGTATTCCACTCATCACTCATTCCTGGTCATACCTAACTGCCCTTTACCTTTTATTAGGAAGAGACTTACTCACTAAGGTTGGAGCTAAGATCATATTTAATAAAGATAGAGTCTCAATTACTAATCAGGAAGGACAGCTGGTCCAAATCCTCACACTCCAGCTTGAGGATGAATATAAACTATATATACCACGAGCTGCCACCTGTCCCTCAGGACATGGCCACATGGCTAGCCCAATTCCCAGAGGTATTTGCAGAGACTGAAGGAATGAGCTTGGTGAAACATCAAGCCCCAGTGCTTGTTGAGCTCAAGCCTGATGCCACCCCCATCCAGGTGTAAAAATACCCCATGCCCTGTGAGACAAAGTTGGGAATCACCCCTCACATCAGGTGTCTCATGAAACTAGGAATTCTGGTTCCTTGCTGGCCAACCTGGAATACCCCATTGCTCCTTGTTAAAAAGGCAAACTCAAATGATTACCAGCCCATATACTACTTTAAAGAGGTCAATTCCAGGGTTATGGACATTCACCCTGCCATGGCCAAATTCATACACTCTTTTGTGCTCACTTCCCCCCATGCAGGCCTGGTATACAGTATTTGATCTCAAAGATGATCTCTTTAGCCTGCCCTTAGCCCCAAAGAGCCTTTGAATGTCATGATACAATGTACAACTGATTTGGACCAAGCTCCCCAAAGATTTCAAAAACTCCCCAACTATCTTTGGCAAAGCCTTGCATGAGGACCTCAGGGAATACTGGAGGACACACCCACAGGTCACTCTCCTGCAGTATGTGGATGACCTCTTGATAGCAGTTGACACTGAAGAAGATTGCAAGGTAGTCACTAGTGATTTCACTTACTTCCTTGGGAACCCTGGGGGTACTGTGCATCAGCTAAAAAGACCCAAATCTGCCAAATTAAAGTGACTTGTCTGGGATATATACTCAAGGGAGGACAACATTGGCTCTCTGAAGCCCATAAAGAGACTGTGTTTAAAATACCCAACCCTACTTCCAGGACAGAGATTAGAGAATTCTTTGGGTCAGCTGACTTCTGTCATCTCTGGATTCCAAGCTTCGCTGAGCTGACTAAGCCACTGTATGAGGCAACAAAAGAGAGCCAGTCTTTTCAATGGACAGAGGCTGAAGACAAGGACTTCAATAAAATAAAAAAGGCCCTTCTCTCAGCACCCACACTGGGATTGCCAGATATCACCAAATGCTTTCATCTGTATGTAGATGAAATAGAGGCGCAGCAAGGGTTCTCACTCAAAATCTAGGACCTTGGAAAAGGCCAGTGGCCAAACTGTCAAACAATCTCAATTTGGTGGCAGCAGGGTGGCCCCTATACCTAAAGATCATTGCAGCCACTGCCCTATTAGTTAAAGATACTGATGAGTTGACTTCAGGTCAAGAGTCACCACCCCTCATGCCATTGAAGGGGTGCTCAAACAACCGCATGATTGATGGCTGAGTAATACTCACATGACTCACTATCAAAATCTCCTCCTTAACCCACCTCACATATGCTTTTATTGCGGGTACGGCCTTAAATCCTGCATTCCCGCTCCCTCATCTGGATATGGATGTCCCACTCTACATGACTGTGCAGGAATCCTGAGTCAGGTACAAGGACTGAGAGAAGACCTACAAGACTATAAAACTCTAAAATAACTCTGAAGCCATTTCTGACAACTCTGAAGCCTCTCGGCAGTAGTGCTCCTCCCTTCCCCTGGGAACCAAGGACCTAACAACTATACATGCACGTACTGAAATGTTGGGAATTTTCCATTTCCCTGTGTCCTTGTGAATGTTTTCCAAATAGAACTCAGTTATTGGAATAGGGGTAAGATAATCCTTAGGTGATGGCTCAGTTCCTGATGTTTTGACTCAGTCCCTGGGAAGGGGTCAAAGAAACCCACAAATGTTCCCCCTTACCCTGCCTGATCTGGCAACCACTCTCCTGCCCTGGCTCAGACCAATCATTGCCTGTAGCCTTTTGAAAAGCTAATCATAATAGTTGAAGAACAACCCCCAAGTTTTCTCCCCCTTGTTTCTGTGACTTTTTGCTTTAAAAGTAGCCTGTACCAGCTATTCAGAGTCTTTCTGGCTTCTTGAATGCTGAAAGAACCTGTCACAACAGAATTAATTAAAACCCCCATGCTTTCACACCAACTGCGGTGTGAGAATGGTCTCTTGGGGCAACTCCTCCTTGGTAATTGGACTCCAGGGTCCAACAAGACCAGCCCTTGCTGGATGCTGAGATTACCTGGTACACAGCTGGAGGCAGCTTTATATGTGTTGGCAAAAGGTACATGGGGTGGGGGTTGTGGTGACACAAGAGGACACTGTGTGGGCAACAGCCCTCCCATCTGGACATCTGCTCAAAAAGCTGAACTGATGGCCTTGACTAAAGCACTGGAGATGGGGGCATCTATCAGGAGCGTGGGCTCCTTTCTGCTGAAGGAAAGACTATTATAAACAAACAGAGGATTTTAGACCTGCTGGCAACATTATGGCTGCCAACCAAATTGNATTGGCCGTTATCCACCATCCTGTGCATCAAAGAGCTGATACCCCAACAGCTAGAGGGAACCAGAGGGCAAATTGGATGACAAAGGGAGCCACAGAGCAGATGACTGTCCTGGCCCTGATGTTACTGGACCCAGGACCACCTAACTGCCCAGAGCATCCAGCCTATACTCCTGCTGGATTATGCATGATAGAGAGGTTATTGAGAGCATGGTAATCCCTATAGCCAGCAATGGCGGATGACCAGAAATGGAAGACTCTTCTTGCCAGGGAAGCTGGCAGAAGCTCTCTTTCATTACATTCACTGCTCTACCCACCTTGGCACCCGAAAAACAGAAGACCTGATCAGGCAATCTCATTTAAAAATCTTTGGCCTTCGGCACAAGATTGAACAAATAGCTGAAAAATGTCTGGTCTTCCAACTAACCCATGCAGACAATTAGCCTACAAATCCTGGACTTAGAGGCAGAAAACCCAGTTCCCACTGCGAGATAGACTTCACTGAGGTAAAACCTGGCAAATACAGTTACAAATATCTATTAGTATTTATAGATTCATTCTCTGGATGGTCAGAGGTTTTTCCAATCAGACATGAAACTGCTCAGATGGTCACCAAAAGGCTACTTGAGGATATCATTCCAAGGCTGTGGCTCTCGTGCATAAGAACATGTTTTCACCTGAGGGCCTTTTATGAGACAGCTCTGCCACCCTTACCACACCAGTTTTGGCCAGGATATTGGGTCTTTGTAGAGATGTTAGAGGGAGACCGTTGAATTGCATTGGAAAGGATCATATACCATGATCCTGACAACTCCAATGGCCCTAAAGGTAGACGGCACTACCCCCTGGATTCATTACACCCATGCCAGGCCAGCAGACCTACAGATACAGGACTCCACAGAATCATCTAAGAAAAAAGGCCCCTTAAACTGGAGAGTCAAATGTCAAGATAATCTGGGCAAGCTCAAACTTAGCCATCAACCTCCATCATGAAAGTTCTATACCTGCTAACACTGTTTCTCCTTTGCCACCCTACATTTCCTGCTAAACCACCAACCTGCAGAACTCATTTGGACTGTCAGCGACACATCCTCTCTATAAATCCTCAAGCAAGAATCAGTTATGGCTCCTTCTGGGACCTGGGTACCCTCCTCTAGAATTTGAGGTGCAGGATTTATTTCTGGCCAACTGTGAGAACCATCAGCTGAGAGAGAGCACAGTTTTTGTCTGCCCAGTACACAAGACTGAGAAGTCCTGGCACCAGCAATGTGGGGGAGCTGAATCTTACTCCTGTGCATCTTGGAAATGCGTGAGTACTAGACCTATCTCATGGATACCACTGGTAAGAAAAGATCTGATCACTGTCCAATGAGGTATATATGATGTGTGGGTTGTGGATCCCATGGAAGACAGAAATGTAACCCTCTCAGGAGAGAATTTACTGATCAAGGACTCTGACTAAGGAATGGACTACTGGTAAAACCTGGGGTATTCAAATATATGATGGCCCTGTGCCTTGTCTTGGGCTGCTCCCAGGGGCCCTCTTCACTATTAGATTAGAGGTGCAGACAAATCCCCCAGTGACAGTAGCACATAATCCAGTCTTGGTACCTCAGGAGGCTCCAGTCACCAGACCCCCAGGAGGGGGCCAGAAGCTAGTAGTCCACTTGGGAACCATCCCTCAGGGCCAAGATTCTTCATATAGTCAACACCCTTTATGGGACTTGGTTTCTAAAACCTTCCAGGTGATGAATGCCTCTAAACCCAATTTGACTAAAGAATGCTGGCTTTGTCTGAATGTACAACTCCCTAATCTATGTTAGCATTGCAATAGCTGGTGATTACAATTCAGTCTCAGCTAAATCCTGCCATTGGGGAAAATAAGGAAAATTTTTGCTACAGCGGGTGACAGGTACAGGAAACTGTGCAGTGCACAGGAGATTGGGTCTTTGTAGAGACGTTAGAGGGAGATCGTTGAGTTGCATTGGAAAGGATCATACACCTTAGAAATCCCTCACCCTCACATTTGCTACTACAAAAATCCAACCCTTACTGAGCTTGGGGCTCTTGGACCATTCCAATACATTGGACACATGGGGAGTCCGAGTTTGCAATCTTATATAAGAAGAAAGACTTTTTGCTTTTGCATACAAGACTTAGTCTCCTTGTTGGTTTCTGGGGGACATTTTGGATGTGGGCATAACAATAATGTAGAAGACTTTTCTGCAAGCCTGTTTTGTTTTTTGCTGACCAAGTACACTCTGATGGTAATTACCATCCTAACTTTTGGCATACTGTGTTTTACCTGTTTTTTTTGTGTGTGTTGTTGTTTGTTTTAAGTAAACAGAATCATTTAAGATAGATGGTATCTATTTTGTTGCCTAGTTTCTCCTCTTACCATTATGTTCAAAAGGTTTATTTACATTCTTGGTTATCATAGACCATTTGTCTCTCATTGTCCTCTAATTCTGTGGCTTTATAACCGACCCATTTTTAGGTTGAAAAATAGCTGGTTAGTTTCTAGTTTTAGGCTGCTCTGAATATTCTGTAAAGGCTTTTTTAAATGTGAAACTATTGTAAAAGGTGGGTACTATGAGGTTGCTATTTTATACATTTCAAGTGATCAGTTTAGAAAAGTGCTAGCAAAATAAATAAGGAGAAGCTACTGGTTGGCAGCTGCCTGCACCCTTTAATTTCTTTATAGGAAACTGCAATTTAACCCAGTTAGTAGTCATATTAGAGCCAAAATCAGATTTGTGTATGTGTGTGTGTGTGTGTGTTTGCGTGAACTCAGGCAACAAATAACTGTGCTTTATAAACAATCAGGCTCCAGGCAATTCAAGGCAGTCAATAAATGAGAGCAGTATAGCAAATATGGACTAACACCATGCCTAAATAAGACAAACACTTCCTTTTGGTCATCATCTTAGTTACTTTCTCATTACTGTGTTGAAATACCTTTACAAACACAACTGAAGGGATTTATTTTGGATTCAGTTCCATCTGTCATGATGGAAAAGACATGGTAGCAGGTAGGGAAGACATATTGCCAAGAGCAGGAAGCTGGCTGATCATGTTGGACCTACATGTAGAAGCAGAGAGCACGGAGGAAGTAAAGCTGGGTTCAAAAGCTTCAGGTCCATACCAAAAAATCCACTTCCTCTAGTGAGGTGTCACCTCCTAAAGTTTCCACATTTGTGGATGTCGTGGCATGGGAGTGTGGGCTATGTGGGTCTATGAAATGAATGAAGACTCAGAGACAGTTGAGAGTGAACTTAGCCTTAGCAGACACAGGGGTCCCCAGCCTAGGTGGACTGAAGCACTTTCCTTTTGCCCATGGCGTTTTTATTTTTCCCTATATTTACACTTTACTCGGTAGATTTCCATATGCTCAAAACATCCTGAATGAAGCTTCCAAAAATAAAATGCTAAGTGCAAATACCTGATTTAGGAGGTACCATGGTTTTCCAGGTTGCCCACAACCAAGTTTTGAATAGGCTTTTTATTCATGCGAAACTCTCAGACAAGAATCACATAGGGTAGCAAAAATATCTGTAACACAAGGATGGATTAGGACTGGGTGCCAACTCTGGAACTAGGCCAGGTGTGGCCCAGTAGGCTTGCTAACTCTCTGGCTCCAGGCCAGTAGGAAACTCTGCTAAAAATTTCCCCCTTTTCATACGAAATTTAATTATTTTGAAGATCATGTAGCCTCATAGTGTATACAGCTTTTAAAAAAATCTATCTGTCTTACAATCTTACATAAGTAGGCCAAAACACATTTTAAAACTAGTAAGGTTACTATTTCTAGGACAAGAGCAACACCTAGTACACTGAAAATTTTATTAAAGTGACAAATAAAGGGTTGAATGATGCTATGGTGTCTGCCAGACTTCTCATAATATCCATTCCTGTCATATCAGGCAACATTTTTACAAAAGTTTTTTTTTAACTTTTTTCCTGTAAATCATAAACCATTTGAGAAGAATTAGGGTGACCCATCAAATTCATCTTAACCTTATCCCAATCATACTTGCTTTTATTAAATCTTAAGGGTATAATACAATAAGAAGAAACATTCCAGTCACATTTTAATATTATCTGCTCCTTCAAATTTTTAAACTGATTTCCTAACAATATAACAACTTGCCTTAATTCTGCTAATTCATTCATCATTTCATTATCAATTTTATTTTGTTTAGTTCAAAGTTCTGTTGAATGTTTATGCCAGTCTCTAATGAATTTAGCAGTTTGGACTTCTCTATGGAGCTCCATTCCAGCTGCTGTTGTAGCTGTCAATGCAATGATCCCCCAAATAACTGCAACAACCAGTGTAACCATTTGGCATGGCTTTTAAAACATTCTCTCAGCAAGCATCTGCACCATGATCACCACAGAGAGTCTTGCCATGGCCTCAACAACTTCACTGGTATCCAAATTGTTGGACTTTCTCTAAGAATATATAAACTTTTAAAGTCAAATTTAGAAATATACTAGAGTTAACACAGGTATGAAGGGTGAGCATGCACAAGTGGTGCTGTACAGGCCATTGTACAGGCCCTTTCAGTAGTAAGTAAAGTCCCCACACTCATGCCAGAAAAGGATGGCTCTTATTTAGTCTAAAAGACAAATTATATTTGTCATCCTTAATGTTTAATTTTTGTTTCCATGCCATAAGAGGATGAAAGGCATTTGCTTATTTTCACAAGTTTTCACTAGCTTTCACAAGCTAGTCTGAATTGAATTGCCAAATTGCAGGAGAGGTCTTGCCATTCCAACTCCATGCCATTGGATATATTCATTAGTAGTTCCATGAAATTATAGCATTTTCATCTTAGTTCTGACAGTATTTTCCTTGAGGTGAACCAAAAGAGCTCCAACCTGTGACATCTCCTTGGGAGATATTAATTAACTTTTGAGGCTTTTCACTCTTGCACTGTTGCTAATGCACCCAATCAGATTCCTTGATAGTAATCCACATCTCACAGAGCAGTAGATTTATGGAACTAGTAGCATTAATCTCCTTCCCTTTAAAACAAGACACTTGAAGCATAAAAAACTTGTTAAGGTAATCTCAGGAAGTATTGACTATGGATAATCATATTGAGAAGTTACATTTATGTAATGAGTTCCATTTCCCATGTAAATAGGAATTCCTTATTTTCCCACTGTAGGCCCATATTTCTATATGGTGTGGCAGTCACGTAGACCTGCAGACAGGCTGTCACTGTCCCCACAATAGCCAGGATGTGCTGTTCCTTTCTCTTTTGTTAAAAATGTAGATCTCCTGGGGAGAAGTGTTTGCCAAAGCTGATGACTAAGTTGCAGGTGTTTCCCTAGCCCTGCGTCCCCCAGAAAGAGAATATTAATGAGGTATCCACCATGGGTTACCTGGGGGGATAAGAGATGTTTTGTAGAATAAATGCGGGTAGATCTTCAGGATGGAGAGAAGCCTGAGATGCCCTTCCGTGATGATGGTGTAAGCTGTGTCTGGTTATTTCTCGTGCCTCAGTACTGGTCTAGTTAGGGAAGATAGTTTCTATGTTTAGGCCTTCAGTCCCTGACATAATGGCGCCAGCAATGTGGTGCTGACCACTGAACCCCGAGATGAAAGCCGGAGAAAGAACAAGACGAGAGAGACTGTGAATGCTGACTGCTGAACCCCAAGAGAAACCAGAGAAAGGATGGAGGAAAACGTGAGTCTGATCTTCGCACCCCAAAAAGCAAGGAAGAAGTGACCAGACGTGAGGAACCTGTGAAAAAAAATTGGTGGATGCGTGAGTAATGTGCGCTTAGATAACAAAATGGGACAGTAATATCGGGAGTAAAACTTGTAAATATATAGAAATATGGGACAAGGAGAAAGCAACTGAATGGCTATGCCGTTGATTGAAGATATATGAAAAGACAGAGGAGAGAGAGCGAACAGCAGCATCAGATACAGGAATTTTTAGAATTCATAGAGGATATATGCCCTCGGTTTTCACAGCGTAGGACTTTAGACATAGCTGTATGGAAAGAAGTAGGAATGAGAATCCAACAACATTATTGTAATTATGGACCAGACAGCATCCCTGAAGATACACCTTATTTTTGGATGCTGATATAGGAAAGGTTGGACTCAGATCCTGACCAGCAGGAGACAGTTCCATCTGCTCCACCAGAGGAGTTGCTAGATATACTTTCAGAACAAAGCAGTTAGTTACAACAGGCCAGAGACTAATGATTTAGGCCTTGAAAGGGAGTCTTCATCTCTCTCACTAGCAAACAGCAGCGCTGATAGCAAACACAAGGACAGGGTTCAGAAAGAAATAAAAGGCTTCAGAAGGATGGTAACCTCGCTATCCTGCAGATTCGGAACTATGCAGATACAGGATTCTTGTCAGAAGAACAATAGTCTTCCTACAGCAATGGCAGGCTTAGATCCACCCTCGGCTCAGAGTACACTGAAGGTGAAGCAGAGGAATAAGATAGCAGTGAATCACTTCTACAAGCTTGTATCAGAGAAGCTGCTAGTAGAGGAGAAGAAACGCAAGGATTTCAATCGTTCCCAGTTATGGAGCAGAGAGATGCACAAGGAAATCTGCTTAGAGTACATACTCTATATCATTTAAGTTACTCAAAGAATTAAAAACCGCTTGTGCTCAATACGGTGCCACAGCATCCTTGATCCAGACACTGGTGGAAAATAAAGCTGTAGAAGCTCTACCACCAGCAGATTGGAAGCAGATAGCCAAGGCTTGCCTGTCAGGAGGAGATTATCTATTGTGGAAGACCGAATTTACAGAACAATGTCAGTCCATAGCTGAGAGAAACAGGACTCAGCAGATTCCGATTTCGTACGAGATGCTGGCAGGCGAAGGACCCTATACGGGAGCAAATCAGCAGTTAGAATATGATATGGTAGCATATGTCCAGATCAGTGCAGCGGCCAAGAAGGCCTGGAGTAAGCTTCCATCATCAAAAGAACAGACTGAGGAGTTATCTAGTATAAGACAGGGACCAGATGAGTTANTAAGCTTCCATCATCAAAAGAACAGACTGAGGAGTTATCTAGTATAAGACAGGGACCAGATGAGTTATTTCAGGGCTTTGTTTCCAGACTGACACAGGCATCTAATAGGCTAACTGGAGACTCAGAAGCAGGACAGATAATTAAACAGTTAGCATTTGAGAACGCCGATGCTATATGCAAGGTGGCTATAAGACCTTTTGAGAAACAGGGTAATGTTGCAGATTATATCCAAATCTGCTCGGATATTGGCCAATCATATACACAAGAAATGGCATTAGCTGCTGCTTTACAGGGAAAGACAATTAATGATGTCTTATCCCAGCAGAGAGACCTAGCCCCAGGGAAAACACAAGCTACAGGAATACCTGGAGGCTGTTTTGGATGCGATCTTATGGGACATCAGGTCAGACGATGTCCTGATAGGAGAGCAAGCCCCAGAACTAGAAGGGAACCAGGATTATGTAGGAGATGCAGGAGAAGAAAGCGTTGGGAAAGCGAGTGCAGATCAAAAAGAGATGATCTAGGAAATCCCCTTTCAGGAAATGGATTCAGGGGTCAGCATCAAGTTTATGGGGCAATCCAGAAATCTGCAGCCCCACAAGGAGATCTATACAGGACCTTTTCAGAGCCACATCAGGTAGTGCAGGGCTTGACCTTAGTTCAGCCATATACACAGTTATAATGCCTGAGATGGGGATGCAAGCTCTCCCCACAGGGATCTATGGGCCTTTACCAAAAGGCTCTGTAGGATTACTGCTAGGAAGAAGTAGCTCAACTCTGCAAGGGATCTTAGTGGCTCCTGGAGTCATAGATGCTGACTTTGAGGGAGAGATCACAATGCTGATTCATTCATCAAATGGAGTTTCTGTAGTAAAAGCAGGTCAGAGGCTTGCACAATTAATCTTACTTCCAACTGTGCAAACCAATAATCAGAGTAAAAAAGAAAAGAGAGGAGAAGACGGATTCAGTTCGTCTGATGCATTTTAGGTACAGACCATAGGTCCTCAGAAACCAGAGCTCACTTTGTTTATAAATGGAAAAAGATTTTCTGGCCTCCTGGATACTGGCGTCGATATTTCAGTTATAACCACCATCCAGTGGCCTTCCAAATGGCCCAAAATGGAGACTATTACATGTAGTGATGAGGCGAGCAGGCCTGCTTTTCATCCCACCTGGCTCTTGCACGGCTAGCTTAGCCCTGGAAATAATAACACTGAAACTCTATTCATTTAAACACTGCCTGGCCCATTATATCTAGCCTCTTCTTGGATA
>LOEQ01006844.1:0-12433 GCA_001685075.1 Bramus lutescens | reverse complement strand
CAGGCAGTGTTTAAATGAATACAATTGGTGTGTTGTTATTTCGGGTATAAGCGGAAGCCGGACAGGATGAAAAGCAGGGCCCGCTCCCCTATTACTACACATTCCAAAGTCTTTCTAGCTTCTCAAACAACATAAAAACTGTTCCCAAAGTCTTTCTTATGGTTTCCTTCAGTAGACTATATTATATTGTATGGTTACAATATTTTAAACAAGAACAGAAATGTTCATATACTATAACAAAAATAACTTTAAATTTACATGACGTAAAATCCTGTTTCCATACCCTAACCAATAGTAATTTGTATCCAGCCCCTCTAAATGTTGACAGATATTTATAACCCATTCAATCTGAATGACCAAAGAAGCTTGACACCTATAGCTAGTGCTCTTGGTCTGCGGAGCCAAACTTTGATCAGGTTTGGTTAAAAGTCGAGGCACACAGCCCCAGGACAGGCCAATGGAAACCACCCACCAGCGTGGGAGGAGTCAGGGTGGCATGCAGCATGTTTTTTTTTTCTTTCAGAAAAGAGTGTTCTGGGTGTGCCAGTTGTAGAGATCACTGGTGGGAAGGGAAAGGGCCAATAGTGGAAGGGTTGGTTCCCATCTCCATCAGGAGGACCTGCTGGACAAAGAGGGAGGGCAACCAACTTGGGTTGTGGAGTTGCCCCCTCTGGATCCTAGGGGCCTGTGCTGGTCCTTGGGGGTGGCTCTGGGGTTACAGGTGGGACTACCAGTGGCAGGGCCTGAGCCTGGGGGGCTTCAGGTCTATGAGGGTAGAAAGAAGGGGGAAAGATACCTGACTCATCTGATCTTCCCTGGAGGACAGGCTTGGCCTCTTCTTGGGGTTTTGAAGGGAAAACTTGCAAAGGTAAAGGGAGTGCAGTCAGATTAGGTTGAAGGAAAGGTTTAACTCACAGGAGGGGGTCATTAACTCAGTCAATGAGACTCTGCTAGGTCACCATGTAAGGCATCTGGTTCGGGTGTCCTGTGCAAGGCCAAAAAAACAAAGTGTCCTCAACCTTAGAAACCAAATTCAGGTGAAAAGATCCCTCCTTGGGCCAGCCCACATTGAAAGAGGGCCATTTGGCAGAACAGAAAGTGACTCATTTACCCTTCTTTACATCAACACTGTTGTTATGAGCCGTGTCCTTTGCATCCTTCCAGAGGGCTCGGGTGAGGTCCAAGGGGGAAGAAGGTTTGTTCCCCGTGGTTTGTTCAGTCAAGTCAGTCGTCAACAGAAACAGAACACACAAGATGGACAAACACAACAGTTAGACAAAGGGCCCCAAACAGACTGCTGTGAATACCAGATGTTCTGGTTTATTGAGGGCCCCCGGAGATTGGCCCTCAACAAGACCGAAAAACCGTGCGGATTAGACGGGAGCTGTTCAGTAAGGTTACCTGATCCCCAAAGACTTCAGATTCAGAGTTACAGATGGGATCTGACTGGGTCCCTGATTGGATGGTATCACTTAAGAGACTCCCGTCATGATGAGGAAAGGGGACATTTCCCGATTCCTCCAGGTCAGCCCTCTAGTGCGTCTGCCAGGACAAACTGACCTGTTTAGATTCAGATTCAGATTGCAAGATCTGCGCCCGACAAAAACTGAAGTAAGACAGACAAGACTTCAAACACAGATAGACTTACCATGGTCGATCAGAATAAACCTTTGGGGTTGGGGGTCCCAATGGGGTTCTCTGGGGATCCAGGATGAGCCCCCAAATATTATGCCCAGTCATGAGGACCACAAAAGATCTCCAGGGAGACTGACTCACCTAAATGCAAAAGCAAGGTTTATTGTGTGCACAATACGATCCGGCAGGGACCTGGTCAGAGCAGCAGCAGCAGCAGCAGCAAGAGGAGGTACCCCGCCCTTCTAGAGGGCATTGTTTAAAGGCAAAACCCAGAAAAGTTACATTAGCAGGGTGTGGGCTGGCAGTGGTTAGAATGTTAGAATTTCCTTTGGATGGTCTGTTCCTGGATGGTGTCTGGGTTGTCTCAGTTTGTGGTCTTTATCAGAACCAGGTATTGCCTCAGAGAAACCTACTGAGACTCAGGCCTCTTCTGAGCTTGTCATGCTGGGTCCTACATTTTAAATCCTTCTTTCTTCCATGAGGTGCCATTGATAATGAGTTATTCCCATGATTAGGGAAAAATAAAAACATTTGCCATGAAAGGACCTTTAATATTGAGTTATTTCCACTGTGAAGGAAAAACAATAACAACAAAATTGTAACCAAAATTAAGCAATCACAACAAAATTTTAAGGTCTGGGCTTGTGGCACTTGCCTACCTGTTGCTTCTTTTGTAACTCAGATGCCAGAGCTCTGTGCTGACAGATTGCAGAGAGAGAGAGAGAGAGAGAGAGAGAGAGAGAGAGAGAGATCTGATTTTAAACTATTTTCAATTTCTTATATTGAAAAGAGTCTTTTTTGTTTTCTTTATATCTACTGCAAAGAGCTTTTCTGTTGTGTTTTTTTCTTTATTTTTCTTTTAAGGGACCTTTTCATTTTAAGGCCTTGATTTAATATTTTGCCCTTTTTTATTGGGAAAATCCTTTTTTTTCTAGACTAATCATTTCTTTTTCCTTTGAGATATTTTCTTTCCTTCCCTCTTCTTTAGAGGGGAGATTTTCTTTTTTATTTCCTTTCATTCCTTTTTCCCTACTGTGAAATTTTCTTTTTTTATTCTCTATCTCAGGAGTTCTTCTGTTTTTAAACATATAGTTAACCTCTCACCCTTTTTCATTTCTAAATCTGATTTATCTAATGAAGATAGAGGAGAGTCATCTCCTGTGTCCTGCTTTTTCCTCACTTTTCCTGTCCTTTGAAATACTATTGAGCTGTGAAGGAACATTCTAGGCTCTGGCTGACCATGAGCTGTGAAGGAACATTCTCCTCTCTGGCTGACCATGAACTGTGAAGGAACATTCTCCTCTCTTGCTGACCATTTCTAACCTGAGAACCTTCTCTTTCACTTTCCTGTTCTACTTTTGATGATCTTTAAGCGATTCCTCACTTTGTAATGGTTCCAGAGCATTTGATATTAAATTACATAAAGTTCAAATTTTAACAGTATTGGCTCTCCTTAAATCTCTTATAATTTGCTTCTATAACTTTAGTTTCAAGTGAATGTGAGGAGTTGCCTGAAATCAATTGCAACAGCATTTAATTAACACTGAAATCTCTGTGGGTTGTTTCTTCTTCACTTTTATTTCATTTTAATAAGCATTTTAATAACTGCATATACTGTTGCTCCTAAGATGAGAAGTTTCCCATGAACCTGTCAATCCTGGAGTCCCCTTAGCTTGAGGGCACTTGTCCTTCCAGTTCTCAAAGTTGCCAACTTTTTTGTTCTTCTTCAGCAGATTTTTTTGTCCTTCTTCAAGCCTCAAGTGTGAAAATATTGCAGATGTCACAGCATGGGTATGTGGGTTTATGCAGGTGAATAAAATGGTGACTCAGAGACTCTTGAGAATAAACTTAGCCTTAGCAGCCTTAGGAGTCCCCAGCCTCAATGGACAGAAACACTTTCCTTTTGCCCCTGGCATTTTTATTCTTTTCTATATTTACACTTTACTCAGTAGATCTCCATATGCTCAAAACATCCTGAATGAAGGTTCCAAAAATAAAATGCCAAGTGCAAATACCTGATTCAAGAGATGCTGCAGTTTTCCAGGTTGCCCACAACCAATTTTTACATAGACTTTGTGTCCATGAAAAACTCTCTGACAAGATTCAGTTAACACAAAGGATGGATTAGAACTGAACTACTAACTCCAGAGCTAGGCCAGGTGTGGCCCAATGAGGGTTGTTAACTCTCTGTCAGACAGGCCAGGAAAAAATTCTGCTACATTCACAGCCCTCCTAAACAGTGCCATCAACTGGGAACCAATTATTCAAATCCAAGAGCTTATGGGGGACATAATTATTTACAATGCCCCAGTCAGCTGGGTTTTCTGCTTTACTTCTATATTCAGACCATAAGAAGTAGCTGCTCTTCCTATAGTTCCTGGTTTTGACTAATGGTCAATTCATGAGCTGTTCATTGCTCAAGATCCATTAAAATTAAACTTACCTAAACTCAATGTGTAGATGGAGAGATTGCTCAACAGAGGAACTGGGTACCTATCAGTTGTCTCAAAACCACCTCCAACTCTAAGAAACCTGATGCCCTCTTTGTCCTCTGCAGGCATTAGGCAAGCACATGGTAAGCACTTATACATACTCAAAAATTTTTTAAAAATATGCTCACTTTTTTGTGCAACTAATTTTATATTTATTTCATCATGCAAAACCAAAACTTTTTCCTCATTAAACAGTTCCCCAACCCATGCTATTCCCAGGTCAATATTTACTTTATATCTCATGAATCTGACTATTGCAGGTACATAGTTAATTGAAGCAATATAATATTTTTATTTTTAAATATAATTGTCTTATTTTATTTAGCATAATATATTCAAGGTTGGCCATATTATAGCATGCCAGAATTTTCTTTCTTTCTTTTTTCTTCAAGAAAGGGTTTCTCCGTGTAGCCCTGGCTGTTCTGGAACTTATTCTGTAGACCAGGCTGACCTTAAATTTAAAGATCCACCTACCTCTTCTTCCCAAATGCTGCAATTAAAGATGTGTGCCACAACACTTGGCTAAAATTTCATTATTCTTAAGACTGAGTAATACTGCATTGTTTGTGTTTCATTTTAGCAGATATTTGGTTTGCATCTGAACTCAGTTCTAATGTGAGTATAAATGCTTAGGTCACAGAACATATAATTTTGAGTTTAATTTTGCCAGTATTTCTAACAATTGTTGGATCAATTTGCAGTCATCAAACATGGTTGAACCAGAAAGTTTTGTTTATTTTTGGTTCCCAGGCAACAATGAGCATATGCCACTGGATATTTTTTCAGTGTCAAATTTACGCATGCCACTTGCTAAGGTAACAGCTGATAGAGTGCACTGCTCACTAAGCAGTTCAGTGCTTTTGTATATTTCTGGTGAGGCAGTCCTCTTGCCTCTCCAAATGCTTTAATACCTTCAGTTCTTTCATGTAGTTCATGGCTTTGCCATATTCAGCATGGTTTCTAATATTTTATACTGAGATCTCTTATAAGAGGAGTGAGCCTGGAGGATAATGTATGTCATTTTTTACTGTCTCAGCCAAGATGAGACTTGCAGGTTTTTTTTTTTTGATTATGTCTCCTTAGGAACATATCACATTGCTGCATATTTTCATTTCTACCAAGTTCTTGTTTTGTGGCCAAGAGGAATGAGGAATACAAACCCTGAAGAGTAATCCAAATGAGAATTTGTTGAGTTAAAGGGAAAGTTCTCATCAACCATAAAGAACCTGGGGGGTTTGGAGAGAAAATGTAATGCTTGGGTTTTTTGTTTGTTTGTTTTTTTTTTTAAATAGGCTTAGGTGGACTGATTGGCTCCTGTGTGTATAAAAAATAAAGTGAAAGTCCATCAGAGAATAACCTATGAAATTCAGGTATGGCTGTCGATTAGGTTTACAGCTTCCTTTCTTCTGATCCCTACCTTGATGTGGCTGTAGAAGTGAGAGAGGCCTCTATCTTCATGGCACCCACCTAGGTGAAAAATCTAGGGTAAGTTGTTTCTTGGTTAAGTCACTGCTTCCATTAACAAGTGAACAATATTGAAAGGGAGCATGAATACTTGATTGGCAACTAATCACCTTTGCCACACAGGCTTTTGGGTTTTTATGCATCAGCCCCCCCGAAACTATTTTCATTTTAGGATCTCTGACTGAGAAAATTTGATAACAGACATCAACTGAAGGATCTAGAAAATCAGTTATTATCTGTATAGTAGAGACAAATCTAATACCAAAAACCAGAACAACCCTCCCCCCAAAACTTTACTGTTATTTAGATGCTTCCCAATATTTTACAAAATATCATTGTCTTGATAGCATCTCATACAATCACCTATTTTAGAAATCTTGTTCAAAGCCATAAATAATAGTACAAAGTAAGAGAAAGAAGAAGAGGGGGGGAAGATGGGGGGAGAGTTATGGGAGAGGAGGTAGGAGAGAGAAAGGGAGGAAGAAAAGAGAATTCCAAGGAAATTGAGAAGCAAGGTCACCCAAAAGCACATTTAGGCATGTTTGTTCCTACAACCCTGTTCTGTATCTTGATAAATCCTTGATAAGTAGCTGAATTCAATATATTAAAGTCTTGATCTCATCCCAATATATGGAGTTCTTGTTCTTGTCTTTGAGACAAGGCCTCTTGTAACCCAGTGTGTATAGAAGTCACCCTGTGCAAAGGAAAAAAATGACCTTGAAACCCTGGTGGTCCTGGTGGTCTGGAGCTCTGGGATAGCTTTGTATCTGAATGGCCTAGAAAGCTTCAGTCCTTCAGGTCTCAGCTGTGTTTCACATCAACATCTGAAGCACTGGACAGCCATTCAAACCATGTACATCCACAGTAAGAAAAAGAGGATAGAGGGCCTAGCATTAGTTATCTGTTCTGTGTTCACCATAGTTTTGGCTTGTAAACCAAAAGAGAATGTGAGAAAAGAATCAGTGGATATCTACCCAGTGTGTGTGTGTGTGTGTGTGTGTACATGCAAAAGAGAGAGACAGACATACATAAAGAGAGAGAGAAGATAGATGGATAGATGACAGAAAGAGAGAGAGAGAGAGAGAGAGAGTCTCTCTCTCTCTCTCTCTCTCGAGTCTGCCCATCTGGTCTCTGTTGGAGTAGCTTCTTTATATCTTCTTCCTAAAAAAGCCTTTGATTCTCTAATATTTTATGAGGCCATTTACACTAGAATGAGTATTGAGGCTTTAAAGACAAAGTGAGATGTGGGTTGGCACACATTACTTAGCTGTATGTGTAGGTGGTAACATTGGGGGAAGGAAGGACGGAGACTTCTGAAAATAGCTACTGGCTGTGCATCCTGGATCCTAACAATGTGCAGTCAGTACATGTTTCACATTGTATCTGAAGTATACTATTTAATCCTCAGGCAAAGGAAACACTGATGTTGAAAGTACTGGCATCCCCTCACTCAGCTAGCTGATATGTGAAGGAGCCACAGTATGATTTGGTTCTGTCTTAATGTTGACCATAAAGTCGTCCTTATGGAGAAACCAGTAGGTATCAAAATCTGAATTGTTCTGTGTGGTGACTTCATCCTTGATGAATTCAACAATGCCTTTCCAAGAGTAGACTCACTGCCATTACTATCCATCACAGTGACCTTGTATGCCACCAGTGAGAGCTAGTTGTGTAGTAGACACAAACTTAAAAACAAAACAAAACAAAAACAAAAACAAAACTGCAATTTTCTGGAGTTTTGATGTCAAAATATTCTTTTCATCTCCAAGGGATTCCTGAATGAGATAGTATGTACAAAGGAGCAGGGTGTTCAATTAAATGCTAATTGTCAATTCAAAAACTATAAACCAAGTTTTCTGTCACCTCTGATTTACCAGGATAAAGGCTTACTATCTAGACTTTGCCCATCAACCCATCCAAAAAATGGGCACTGGTTGCTCTGCAAGTGGCTGTGTTGTTTTGGGAGCTGCTTGGTTTTGCTATGTGTTTTGAGTATGAAGGGCAACTGGATTTCGTAACTCATTAGAAGTATTGAGTTGTTAAAATGAACATGAATAAGAAGATAAACATGTCCCAAGGAACTGTGTACTTTGTAAGAAGGTGACTTTTGTTTGTGTACTGAATGTTAAGTTGCCTCGAAATGCTAATTTACTTACAAGAAAAAGAGGTGAATTCCTTCTTCAGCTAAAGAGAGCTTGAAGTATGATCTAGTTAGGAGGAACTGCAGGAGTCTAAAGTGCACATTAAGAAGATATGCCTTATTCTGTACCTCAAAGTACTGGCCTTTGTACTTTGTGTTCTGTACCAAATACTTCTACCAACTTAAGGACATTTATACATTCCACTCCTTTCTTATTTGTTTGTAATCTCAGCCTCAAGTACTCTATTTGGTTAATAACACATTTAAATTAATTGTTGCTACTTTATTAATGGTATTAGAGTATGTGAACAGTAAAACTAAATTAATCCTTTCATATCTCCCCCAAACAGGCACACAGGTGTTGTGGAATATTTAACTCTACAAAGATGTGTTACATATGTGTATGTTGTGCAATATTACTTGTTACATTTTTGTCTGCTACATTTAATGATGTAAGGATGTGTTACATTTGTTTATACTGCATTTGTTTAATTATGAAAAGATGTGTTGCTGTTTCATCTTGCCTGCCAAAGGCACACGATTAGCCTAAAAAAAAGCTGAATGGCTAATATCCTAAGGGATAGGTGGGGCTGTTGGGCAAAGAGAATAAATGGGTGAAATCTGATAGGAAGAAGAGAGAAGAGAATGAGTAAGAAAGGGCCAGGCATGTCAGGTCCCAGAAGCCAGGCGGTCAACAGTCAGCCAGACAGGAGCAGCAGTGAAATTAAGACATACAGAAGGAAAGGAAGGTAAGAGTCCTCAAGGCAAAACATAGATAAAGAGAAAGAGATTCAAATAAGAACTAAGCTAAGGCCAGGCATTCAAAAACTAATAGTACATCTCCAGGTCATGATTTGGAAGCTGGTTAATGGCCCAAATGAAAAAGTCTGGTATGCACAGAAAATAAAATAGAACCTTGTTCTCTTCTACATGAACTGAGCTCAGATCGACAATATGCACTCTTATGAAATATGATAAGATTGCCTTCTCTTCTACATGGACTGAGGCTCAGATCCACTTCCTTAGTTGTACTTGCTTGTTTTGAGTGTTCACATCTGGTTAGACATAAATATACCCATTATTTCATAGAGAACCCTAGAAGATCTAATTTTCTTCTAGGAGGTCTTAGCCAGGATGTGTCACAACATTTGGCTCACATTCCATTTGTGAAATTGGTCATGAACTCTCTCTTGCTGAGTGGCTACACTTCTTTATTATATACAACATGCCTGGGAATTAATGGACAGATAGCTATTTCTACCACACCAGATACATTTAATAGTCCAGATGCATCCAGGCAGAATTTGGAACTTTGGAAACAGACGCAAGTTCTGCCTTTGACAAATCCAAATGTTTGTGCTAAGCAACTCAGACACCTTGACTCTGCATCTTTCTTTGTAAGAAGCAATGATGGTGGTACCTAATTTCTAGCACCTTTATCAGGAGACATGCATATAGTGAATGAATGCAAGTGTGCTTTGAAATTTGAATGTTCTATCAGTATCTATCATTGATCTCTATCTATCTATCTATCTATCTATCTATCTATCTATCTATCTATCTATCTATCTATCNTCTATCTATCTATCTATCTATCTATCTATCTATCTATCTATTTATCTATCTCTGTCTCCCATGGTCTATGGCAATTGTATGATAGATTATAGTATTGCTGTCAATTATTCATCCATCCCTTATAGCCTTGCCTATTATCATTTCCAGTCCATTGAATCTGTCCTGACCTTGTGAATTGTTTTGACCACTAGAATGTGTTAGTTTTAAGCTTAGACTTTAAGAAACATTATGGGCTTCTCACTTCATAACGAGAGAGCCTGTTTAGCTTAGCAAGCTGGTCCCATAAGGAAGGGCTAATGACAACTCCTGACTCTTATGTTGTTCAGCTAATCTCAGCTGATGCAGATCTGAAAAAAAAAATCTGACTTATACAGAATAGAGTACGGTTACCCACAGCATCATTATTAGTGGCAATAACCATTGTGATTACTCTGTTCATCTATATCTATTCGGTTGAATATGTTTTTAAATATTTTAATCAGTTTAAATGACCTAGGGTAGTAAATAAGCCATTGAAATCTTTGGTTGGCTTTACAAAAGAATCTTCTTTCTTTCTTCTCTTGTTAACATTACTTAGCACTTGAGGATGGGGGTCTTGCTATGTCATTTTGGCTGGCCTCATACTCACAGAAATCTACTTCATCCCTGGTGCTTGGATTAAAGACATATACTAGTATGTGAGCATATTATTATGTATGCTTATGAAGAAGTTTACTAAAGCAGTAGGTTGAATAAGAAGAAGAGTTCTGCCCACAGCCAGACCTTGACTTTATTAGGAAATTTTAATAATGTAGTAAATAAAGTTTTAGTTGTGAGATGGCTGATTGACTAAAAATTGCCTTTGTATAATGCAGTGAATGATAAACATGAATATTCCAAGGAAAACAGGATTTGAAGAATACCAGAAGTTACAAAGAAAGCAACAGAACAGCTGTAAAGTTCAGAGAAACAAAAGTGTGTTGCAGAGAAAAGGTATATGTATCATATGGCTCAGCCACAGTGGCCAGTCCACAATAGGAGGGGAAAGCAGAATCCTCATTTAAAAGCATTGTGTTTTATGCTGTCTTAGACTGGATTGTGAGCTCAAAGCACCCAAAGACACTGAAATTGTAGAAATGATGGGCAAAGGGTTCAGAATTCAGCTTTAAAAATAATTATTGATATTAATTAGGAAAAAATGGATGAACAGAGAAACAAAAGCCATTTGGGTTATAGATAAGAAAGTTGATAATATGGAAGAGAAAGAAACATGGATGAAAATTCAGCAAATAAACAGGTTTTAAAAGAAACAAATATTAGAAATTAAAAACTCAATAAACAAAAAATGTGGGGGAAAGTATCACCATTAGGCCACATGATCAGAAGACAAAGTATTAGGGATGGAAGAGCAGCTTGAGAACTGCTATATATGGACAACAGTAAAGAAAAGAAATAAAAGGCCTAGCCACAGCATTTAAGAACTCTCGGTGTAAGATTCCCCCCCTCTATGCTATGAATGTTTTATTAGCATTGGTTAATCAAAGAAGATGCTTGGCCTATGGCAGGGCAAATTATAGCTAGGTGGGAAACTAAGCTGAATGCAGGGACAAAGATGGTGGAGTCAGGAAGATGCCCAAGAAGCAACAAACCATGAGCCTCTTGGTAAAATATAAAATAATAGAAATGGGTTAATTCAAGATGAAAGAGTTGGCTAGGAATATGCCTGAGCTTTTGGTCAAACAGTGTTGTAATTAATATAGTTTCTGTGTGATTATTCAGGTCTGGGTGGCCAAGAAACAAAAGTACAGTCTCAGTTTACATAATGGCACTGCATGTGGGACAATATATATCCACATAAAGCCTAAGAAAGCTTAAAAATGTTTCTAGACCCACAAAAGCAGGAATCAATTGGAGCTTCTTGATAATCTCATGTTTTTCAGATAGGCTCTGTTTGCTGGTGGTGAACAGATGCACAGCTCTTTTAAGAAACAACTTCCCAGTTTGTGCTGGCAGCACAGAGGAATCTTTTGAGAGATCCTGCTACAGAGCTCTTGGATGGGATTTGTGGGCAGCATGTTGCAAGTTCCTCTGTGGTGGCATGGGTCAACTGCTTCCCAGAGTTTGGGTGGTAAACATGGCTTCCAGAGCAGGCAGTAAACATTTAGAACTCTGCCATGTTAGACAGTTGAGCAGGGTGGAATCAACAGTCAAAGTGATTGCTATGGTCCTAACCATGCCCGATTAACAGTTTACAACAGTGATCAAAAAGGATTACAGATGTGCAATAAAGACAGATTCAGACAAAATTAAACCTCTGAATGCGTTAAAATGTGTTTAAAAATGTATGTAGCCTTAAGAAAAAAATGAAAGAGTATAGGCAGTTATAGAAAGAAATAGTTTTAAAAAATAAAACGTATATGAAGACGCAGTAAAAGTAATATAAAAATAGCCATGTAAAGATGAAAAATACTGAGAGAGCCTGAATTATATATACTATTGTGTTTACTTTGAATTTTTTTACTGTTAATGAGCTAACTGCACAGAGACATTTGATCATTGTGGGGGTGGCTAAGCTAAATCAACAAAAAGGTACCTTGACTTCAAAATTTGAGTCTAAGTATATGTTACTTTGGAAAAGAGATTTGACCTTTGTTTTCACAGAGGATAAGAACCTGTGATTTTCTTCCAGGCTAATGTGGTTTGATCGAATAAGAGCCCCTGAAAGGTCTCTGCAAACCCTAAAAATACTTCACCCAACAAACAGCAGGCAGGAATCAGTTTGGAGATAACTATGCTCAAATTTCCAAAATGATTGTTTATAAAAGTTGATTTTCATTTTAAAATGGTTGGCTATATATGGTTAATGGTCACAGTCAATTTCTAAAAATAAGGGGGATATTGATATAGAGATAGATACTTTACATTACTATGGACTTTGATCTATTAATACAAATTTGAGTTCAATTGTTTTACACTGTATATATTTCTTCTTTTAAGGTATTATGTTTTTTGATTTTTTTATCATTATTATTAAAAATTTCCACTTCCTCCCCTCCACCCATTACCCCCTACTCCTCCTTCCCCTCCTTCTCCAGTCCAAAAAGCAGTCAGGGTTCCTTGCCCTGTGGGAAGTCCAAGGTCCTCCCCC
>LOEQ01006843.1:99210-110059 GCA_001685075.1 Bramus lutescens | reverse complement strand
AAAGCATGTGCCAGAAGGTCTTAAGTAATACACTGTGATAGGAGAAGGTGGTCTTTGGAGGCCATTCATTTCCTAATTGATATCTTCTTCATGGGTTCAAACTTCTTATTTCTGGTAGACACTTAAAATACTCAGGGGAGAAACTATTGGCTAAATAGAAGGGGTATCATGTAATGAGTGTAACAACATATAAAATATAATCCTTTGTGTAAATATTATTTTAAAAGTTTCCAGAAATTGAAAAAGCTAATTGTAACATTCATATGGAAATATAACTCAACTTATAAAACTAAAAATGATCTTGAGAAAGATACAGAGCTGATGAATTCATACTTCCTGTCTTAAACACCTGTAATCAAGATGGTGTAGCATCTACATAAGAGCCCCATACATCAGTGGAAGAGAGTGGAGAGTTCAGAAACAATCTTTTTTAATTAATTGATTGATTTTTTTCCAGCCCAATCACATTTTCTCCTCCATCCTTTCTCTTCAGAATATGGCAGGGCCCCCAGGTGTGTCAGCCAGCATGGCATGTCAAGTTGTAGTGAGACTAGGCACCTCCTCCCCTGCTAAGCCTGGAGGAGGCAACCCATTAGGAGGAAAGGTTCCCAAAAGCAGGTTACAGAGTCAGAGACAGCCCCTGCTTCCACTCTTAGGAGTCCCACAAGACCAGGTCACACAACTGTAGCATATGCGCAGAGGGCCTAGCTCAGTCCAGTGCAGGCTCCCTGGTTGTCAGTTCAGTCTCTGTGAGCCCAAGGTAGTGTTTTCTTGTGGCGCCTTTGTCCCTCTGGCCCCTACAATCTTTCATCCCCCTCTTCCACAGGACTCGCCATGGTCCACCTACTGTTTGACTGTGGGTCTCTGCATCTATCTGTTTCTATCAGTTTCTGTGTGAAGCCTTTGATGCTAGGCAACAATATATAAGTATAGCAGACTATCATTAGGAATCATTTCATTGACTTTTTTTGCCAGTCATGTTTGGTTCTATTGTAGGTCTCTGGGGCTGTCCAGGCTGTTCAGCCTCTGGGTCCTAGCCTTCCAGGAAGTGTCAGGCATGGGCTCCCTCTCATAGTATGGTCTCAAGCTAGACCAATTTCTTCACCACCTTTAACCCAGTGTATTTTATAGACAGGGAAAATTGTAAGTCAAAGGCTTTGTGGCTGGATCGAGGTCCCAATTCCTCCACTGGAAATCTTTCCTGTTTACAGGTGATAGCTGATTCATGTTCTGTATCTCCCATTGCTAAGAGTCTTAGCTAGGGTCACCTTCTTAGATTCCTGGGAGTTTCCATTAATCTAGGTTTCTAGCTCATCCCAGAGATGCCCCTGATTCCAGTTGTGTTTCTCTCCATCTTCCCCAACCCGATCCTTTCTGTTCCCATACCCATATCCACCTGTGATGTCTATTCTATTTCCCCTTTACAATGAGATTCATGCGTCCTCCCTTGAGCCTTTCTTGTTTACTTAACTCATTTGGGTCTGTGGATTATAACATGGTTATCCTTTAATTTACAGCTAATATTCACCTATAAGTAAGTACATACCATATTTGTCTTTTTGGGTCTGTGTTAACTCACTCCGGATGATCTTTTCTAGATCCATCTATTTGCCAGTAAATTTCATGATGTCATTGTTTTTAATAACTGAGTAAAACTCTATTGTATTCAGTTTCATGAAGTTCCATTTATTAATTGTTGATCTTAGTGCCTGTGCTATTGGATGTTCTATTCAGGAAGTAGTTTCCTGTGGCAGGATACTTTCTCTTCTGTCAGATTTAGTCTATCTGGTGTTATGTTGAGGTCTTTCATCCACTTGGACTTGAGTTCAGAAACAATGTTTTGATTTATAGCTACCTGATTTTGACAGAGAGGCAAACAATTCAAAAAGGGAAAGAAGATTCTTTTTAAGAAATGACTTTTATAAACATATGCACTTGAGAAAATGTGAGTTCCAATATCACATAACATGAAACTTGAACTGGGATGCAGACAAAAGCAAAACCTACAGCACCAGGAACAAATATTTGTGATCTTGAGCTGCACAATAATTCAGGTTAATAATATGAAAAGCAAAAGTGTTAGAAAGTAACTGATAAGTTAAATTTGATCAAATTAGAACATCCGTACTTCACAAAGCATCTTTAAGAAAATGAAAAGATGACCCATAGATGATAGGAACATATTGTCAAGTTATTCATCTTGTAAAAGTCCTATGTCAAGGATATGGAAAGAACTTATAATTCAAAAATAAGAAAGACAACTCAATTCAAATTGGGTAAAGAAGCTAAAGAGATATTATTCCAAAGATTAACAAGTGACCCAAACGCACTTGACAGATGTTGAGTGTAACTGGTCACCAGGGAAATGCAAATCACAGCCATTTGATGCATGTTAGGATATCTGTAATATTACAAAAAGAGAATTGAAATGAGTGTTAGTAAGCATGGAGACTAGTTAGTTTTCTGTATTGCTAGTAAGAATGTAAAATGATATATCCACTTTGGAAAACAGCCTTAAAGTGTCAACTGTGAAGTACCATAAGACTTAGCAATTCCACACATAGGTAGAATCTAAGAGAAACAAAGATAGATGTACAAAAAAATTGAAAGGAAGTATTCAAAGCATAATTACTCGTAATTTCCAAAGAGTGAAAACATGAGTGTTCATAAACATATAATATGGTATCATAAGGAGATATTTGGTGAAGAAAAAAAATAAGAATGTTACCTGCTGTATCAGGGATAAACTAAAAATCATGTTAAATTAAAAAAAAGCAACTATCATCAAAGATACTACACCGATCTTAGCAACACAAGCGTTGAGATTAGGCAAATATACAGAGGTAGAATAGTAGTTTCCTAGGGTAATTATGGAGGGGTGGGAAGTGAAGAATTGTAGAGTATTATTAGTGAACACTAGGGTTTGGGGGGCTGGAGAGATGGCTCAGCGGTTAAGAGCATTGCCTGCTCTTTCAAAAAATCCTGAATTCAATTCCCAGCAATCTCATAGTGGCTCACAACTATCTGTAAGGATGTCTGGTGCCCTATTGGGGAAGAGACCTGGTCAATCATCCTCATCAACATAGACCATGAAATCCAGTATGGACAAGTTCAACAGAACTGCCATATACTGTGCATTAATTAATTAGGGTTTTGAGAGGATAATGGACATGTTTTAAAGTTGGTGCTGGCTGTACAACTTCTTTAATATAATAAAATCCATTGTATTGTTCCCTTAAAATGAGAGGATTTTATTGAGTATAATTAGCTTTCAGTGAAATTTGCTAAAAATAAAATATATAAGCTATGGTAAATGACCCCCCAGCACACACATCCCACTGATGCAGAAAGAAGGGGTTGGATCCCTCATATTTCACATCTTTTTCTAGTCTCCCAATAGGTTATATTACTCTCCTGCACCCCTTGTCAAAGGTATTATCTCTGTAATAGGAAGACCCATCCTTGCATTAATTTAGTAAATTTACCCTTAATGTTACTTAAAAATATAACAGATGAAAAATAGTATATACTTCTTTCACCTTCGTTTTTATGCTCATTATATTATGAACATTACAGGTTAAATAAGTATACATAACACTATATTATTGCTGAACCTGTTATTTTACTAAACTGTGTTACTAAACTAACTAAACTAAAGTTTAGCTAGCAGTCAGACAGATCTTCAACTATCACAAGTTTCTAATTTTACTTAACTAATTCACACAAAGAATACCTCTAGAATCAAATTCCAGAAAGCTGTGCCTGATTTAAATTCTCAGTCAACTTTAAACTGGCAGAATGTTGCATTTTCTGAGAATATAGTTCACGGTTCTCCATGGTGTTCTGATATCCTTTAATGCTTCTCACATAATACCCAAGTAGCCTGCATTTTACCCAGTAGGGGGCATTTTGAATGGAGGCCAATATTAACAGAGTTCATTTGTCTTCATTGAAAGGAATGAATTGACTTCCTTTGTTTATGTGTGCATTAGTCAGAATTCTCCAGAGTAACAGAACTTATAGAATGAATCTATGTATGTAGACAGGGGATTTATTAAAATGACTGAGAGGCTGTGATCCAGCTAATCCAACAGTGGCTGCCTATGAACAGAAGGTTCAAGAATCCAGTAGTTGTTCAGTCCATGAGGCAGGATGTCTCAGCTGGTTTTCAATATATGGCAGAATCCCAAAGAAGTAGCCTCTATACCCATAAAGGAATGGACTTGCTAGTGAGGTGAGAGCAACTAGGCAAAGAAAAAAAAGCTTTGTTCTTCCCTGCCCTTTATATAGGCTACCAGCAGAAGGTGTGGCCCAGATTAGAGGTGGCTTTTCCCAGCTCAAAGATCTGAAAATTAGAAGTGGATCTTCCTGCTTCAAATTAAGCAAAAAACCCCTCACAGGTGTGCCCCTCCATCTTTTGGTTTTAGTTAATTCCAGATGTAGTTAAATTGCCAACCAAGAATAGCCATCACAATGTGGTATGAGGTTTTGTTTGGGTCTTCATTGGGTGTATTACCATGAAACTATGAGAAGATAGGTATAATTTTAAAACCAGATATGTATCATTAAATGGGGTGGAAGAGTGGTTATTTAATTTCTAGGAGAAGAGCGGGAAGAACAAGTCAAGACGAAGAAGAAGCGACAAAGCTAGAGTGAAAAGGATATGGGATTAAACATCCCATTTTTATCAACCATTCCTGCATGTGCCTCTAAATACTGTGTTGCAAGCGTATGGTGGTACTAAAACAGACATGATTTATCCTTAAGTATCTTATCCTATAGGATGGTAGAATCAAAGAATGACATACAACAATGCTGTGTCTGCAAAAATTACTGACGAATAGAGCTATATGATATCGTGGATTTTGTCTTACAAAGGACATCAGGGAGGATTTCTCCAGTGGAATGACAGTTTGAAGGAATATGCAGCAATGCAGTGCAATAAGGGAAGGATGAACTTGCTGCTATGGTTGTTCTTTGAGGTCTTCCCAGCTATTACAATTGGATTCCTTTTGCTAGACTATCTTACTTGGTGATAAATATCTGTAACTTTAAACTGTCTATGCATACAACTATACAAAAATAGCACAATCATATATTTTACCTTTTCATTACCTAATTATATAACTGAGAACTTTGAAAATTCAGATATTTAAGAATCTGCTTGGTATGGTAGCACATACCTTTAATCCCAGAATTCCAGAGGCAGAGGCAAATGGACTTCTTTGAGTTCAAGGTTACCCTGATCTACACAGGGAGTTCCAGACTGAGAAAATACAGTAAGACCTTGTTTCAAAAATCAAACCTAACAAACAAAACTGCTAATCTGTGAAATACATATTAAGTACTGAATTCAATTAAATAAATAGCTTAATTATGCTATAAAGGGGCTTTAAGCTATGTGGAACCATACCATATAAGTCCATCTATAAATAGTACCTCATAGACAGAAGATTTTCATGACAAACTTACCGCCTTTTTATAAGTTAAAGAATAGGTTCTGAATCATTTGTGGTTTGGACACAGTCATACAAGACAGTGAGGCAAGAGTCAGGACCCCAATCCAGTCCTCTCTTTAGACCTCTTCTGTTAGCACTCGCTAGCGGTTCCCATGTGAGTGAGGAGCAGGAGAATCTGAGGAGGGCTCTTAGTTTTGCTATTTAGATATCTGTCTGGAGGAAAGAATCTCAGTTCCAAGTCTACAGCTTGATTTCTTTTTAACCTCCCATTTCATGTTTCAGTAATCAGTTTATGCTTTCAATATTTGTACACAATTTTCTACATCTCTCAGAATTTAGAATGAAAACTGAGCATATTATTTTACTAAGGATATATTAGGAAAATGCTCCATTTTCTGTGCTGTTTTGTTGTGAAACATGATGTCAAACTGTAGCCTCCACTACCCCATGTAGCCCAGGCTGAGTTCATCATGGCAGTCCTTACCTCACCATTCTAGTGCTGGGGTTATGAACCACTATGCCCAGCTTACCTGTTTTTTTTTTTAAATAACCACACCTCTGTTACCTGTACCACTATGTTGCATATTTATGTTATTTGTTTGTTTTTGATTTTTGAGACAGGGTTTCTCTATGGCTTTGGAGCCTATCCTGGTATTTGCTCTGTAGCTGTAACCCAGACTGGCCTTGAAATCACAGAAATCCACGACGGAGACGGAGGGTTCACGACCCTGATTTCCGCACGCGCACCACTGCCCAGCTGCTTATTATTTTCAGCCTGAGACTTGAAGCTGTCCTTACCTCTTCTGTTCACTTTTCAGCCATCTATAGTCTGTCTGTTTCACTCCATCACAGTCTCCATCTGAAAGAACATGAACCATGCATATGTCAACAACTTTCCATAGAGCTTTTATTTGTAATAATTTCTATGGTCAAAGAATTATCTATCCACAGCAACTATAATTGCATCTCTGTTGAATGAATATATCATCAAATACATGCTGAAATTTTAGTTTTTTTATTCAGTGTTATTACTTACTGTGTAGTTGGCCAGATGAACTCAGTAAGATGTATCCATTAAGTCAATTAAGTAGTTGATTGCAAACTCAAATGTGGCCTTTTTGTCAGTCTTTTCTTATTAAGAAAAGCATACAATAGATACATTCAGTTAGAACATTTATCATACAGTCTGGCATATGAGGGGAATGCATCCTCTTGAGTTTATGAAAATAACTCCAATTATACCTGAGGGTTTTGAGTATTTTTTTCCTTTGGGATTTTTGGGGGTTTTTTGTTTGTTTTTTGGGGGGGTTTTTTTGGCTTTTTTGCTTTTTCAAAACTTCTCACTTGGCATTCTTCTACAAAAACAGCTCAAACCATGTTGAGTATCATACTATGACCACTGGAAGTGGAATGCATTTGAACTACTCTATTCTTAATGTTGCTAAAGACAGAAACATACAAGTGGTGAATGGGACACATATTCAGAAATGTGGACCTCAGAAAAAAAGCAGAAAGAGCCAGGTCACAAACAGGTCAAGCTCCTAACATCTCACATGATGATGGACAGATCCATGACTGACAGTTTTGTCAAGGATAGCCTTAAACTCCATCAGTTCATGTCTTTTAATTTTTTAAAACTATTTATTTATTTATTATGTATACCTTATTCTTAGTATTTTGTCTGCATGTATGCCTGCAGGTCAGAAGAGAGCACCAGACCTCATTATAGATGGTTGTGAGCCACCATGTGGTTGCTGGAAATTGAACTCACGACCTTTGGAAGAGCAGGCAGTACTCTTAACCGCTGAGCCATCTCTCCAGCCCCAGTTCATGTCTTTTAAATAGATTTTTTTTTCAATAAACACTAGGGGAAGATAAAGTTGAAAAAAAACTGCCAAAAAGTTGCAGGGAACATTGCAGAAGGAAAGACGGAAGGAAGATGATAAGAACCCCAGGAGCAGGGAGTTTGCTGTGCGACTATGTCTCCTAGCAGTGTCCGAAACTTCACCCAACAAGGACGACACCAATAGACATGCCAAACTGTATGGAAGAGAGCCTACAAGGCCCCAGCCCTACACAAAGAACGTCAGGCTTCTAAGAAATGCTGAGAGGGAGAAATAGCCTTCCCCAGGGAGGAGCTAAACAGATGGCTATCCAATAGCAAACAATCAGCCCGGAAGACATACATACAAGTTATGGTATAGAGACTGTGCGGGTTATATTAGGAAAATGTGTATTTGTGTACACTTATGCATGCAATAACAATGATAAGAGGTCATAAATTTGAAAGAGAGCCAGGAAGGATACACGGGAAGGTTTGGAAGGAAGCAAGGGAAATGATTAAATATTATAATCTCAAAAATAAACTCAAAAAGGAAACTTAATAGCCTAGACACTATAAATCACCTACAGCTTCTGTGTTCTTCCCACCCTTGCCACTTGAAGGGCCTTTGTTTTTAAGCTGAACTGTGTCAGAGAGATTATTGGTTAAAAGGAAGCTATTTCCCAACTTTACCTACTCTCTCCACAAATTTATACCCATATTAGTGTTCTTTTAATATTAGCACGTGAATCCAGAGTAAAATAGTCAAGACATGACAAAGTTAACTAGCTGGACTCACGCACCAATTAGAATCACCTACCAAACCTGTCACTTGGATCTGTATGTTAATTTGCATTGACATTCTGTGGTCTCTCTTCACTTAGGAACACAGCTATTTGTGTATAATTTTGTATTAAACTTAAGAACATCTCAATGAAAAATGCATAAATGGATAGATTTTACTAGTAAATGATCTTTAAATTCCAAGGTGTTCTATCATTGAAATTGTTTTCATAATTGTATCAAAAGCATGGTTGTGCTAGGTTCCTTTTCCAAGTCTCATGGTATAGGACTTCAATTTTTTTACCTTGCCAATTAAAAGGGAAGAAATTGGGCCATAGTCTCTAAACCAGGGTTTTCTACTCCTTAAAGGTCCAAAATCTATTCATGAGAGTCTAGAAACTGTAAAAAGTCATCTTAAAATTATGCTGTTTTTATTCTTGTTTGAACTCAATAAATATTAGAAAGGAGAAAATTATTCTCAGAAACACACAAATTTCAAATTCTTTGAACCACAGATGTAGGTCTCTGCCCTCTGTTCAGTGGATACCAAAGAAAAGGGAATAGAAAAGATCATGCCCACCTACAGGAGTACTCTGAGGCCCAGGATTCGTGAAAAAGAAAAGTTGAACAAATGAACTCCTACTTTCCATATATAAATATTAAATATGGGAGTGGGCTTGGGGAATGTGTTTCTCTGCCATTTGCCTGCATGCTGAGTTCAAAAACATAAGCATTAGAAAAAAGAAAAAGTGGGTTTTCTTCTGGTGTCTGTTGTGGGAAGTCATGGTTGTGCATGATGCATAGCTGGTTTAAATGCTTCTCGCCATCTGAGACCCCGGCCAGGAGAGATGGGCATGTCTCCTTAGAGATTTTGTTTTAGTTGCCATATAAAATGAGGCTGTCAGACAGGAGTCTACTACAAAGGGAGCCTGCTACTTTACTCCTGAGTTTATACAGACTAAGACTACTATCTCCATCAGAAAGCCAAAATGTTTGAGAAGACCAGGCAAATATGACAGGCTCCAAATAACTCGGGAGATCGCATCTATCTCCCCTTCCCAGGGGGTCTATGCGTCCCTCTTAGGGTCTTCCTTGCTCCCTGGCTTCTTTGGAGCTGTGGATTGTAGTCTGGTTATCCTTTGCTTTACATCTAATATCCACTTATGTGACTACATACCCTGCTTTCTGAGACTGTGTACATACCCTGTTTTCTGAGCCTGTGTTACCTCACTCAGGATGGTTTTTTCTAGTTCCATCCATTTGCCTGCCAAATTATGATGTCATTGTTCTTTACTGCTGAATAATACTCCATTGTGTGAATGTGACACATTTTACTTCTCTGTTCTTCAGTTGAGGGGAATCTAGGTTGTTTCCAGTTTCCAGCTATTAAATGTCATGCTGCTATGAAAAAAAAATCAAACAAAATGAAGCTGTCATGGGTTCAGAGGTTTTGTGTCTGTGTTTGTCCAATTAATGTTAGCTTTACGTTCTTGTTTTTTAAACTTTATCTTTTACCTACATTTTATTAATTGCTCTAAGATTTTTAATACTCACTATTCATAATATATTCGTATTCTATTTCTAAAATGGTACTTCCTATCAAAATATATAGGCAATATTAGTATATGCAAGAGGTCATTTTCATTTTGGGGCTGAGTTAATAGTCTAACATACTACCAAATTAGAAAATTTTATGTTCCTTATTTTCTTATATGAAAATCTATTTTTATATTTCTTTATTTATTATGTATACAGTGGTCTGTCTGCATGTATGTCTGCACACCAGAAGAAAGTACCAGATCTCATTACCGATGGCTGTGAGCCACCATGTGGGTACTGGGAATTGAACTCAGGACCTCTGGAAAAGCAGCCAGTGCTCTTAACCTCTGAGCCATCTCTCCAGCCCCAGATGAAAATCTATTAACTCGACAGATGCATTGTATACCTTTTAGATTTTCAGATGTTTACAAAAAACTAGATTTTATTTTTCAAAATCTGATGTGTTATAAATTTATTGTATAGAGGCATTTGAAATCAACTCACAGTATAGGCCATTTTCTTATATGGGGAAGGTATGTCTTGATTTACTACTCAGCATATATTTTACTACTATAGAAAAATAAGTATTGTGCTCAATCACAAGTAATGTAATAAGACTCTACTCTTAGGTAAATGACAGGGAAGGAGATAAGTTATAAAATCTGACATTTACAGTAGTGTGTGTGTGTGTGTGTGTGTGTGTAAGAACTCTGACTGTGTGGAGTTCTAATGTCTGCCTGTTTGATCACTATATTTGTAGTTGGTGGTGGGTCAGTGTGTAGTCATCAGGTAAGACCTTCTGTGAACCCTCTAGCAATCAGTGAATAGCAGACCACAGAATTCTCCAGCTTTAATTACAGGCAAAAGAAAAGGCACAATTAGCATTTTAATATAGAAATATCTTAGGCTTTAGGAGAATTATGATAAATCTAATGCTGCCTAGTGAACCAAAGAGGGGATATTACAACAAACTGTCTCCTTAGGAATATTTGTTTAAATGAAAGCAACAATACTTCATCCTTACCTCTTAGATAGTGATCACCATTTCAGGCTATTCTTTGTTCCAGCTCTAAAACAGCTTTAGTTTGCTTTGGTCTGGTTTTATATTTTTGTAATTGGTAGTGTCTGTTTTCTATAAAACTGCAAGAGAAGAACTGTATTTGCTTGGCACTACCAGGATAACTGTTTGGGAGAAGCTGCTTTGCCACCTTCCACTGGCTCTTACCATGCATCTCTGACTTGGATG